>CAKLIZ010001004.1:47819-60102 GCA_922035795.1 Oreochromis mossambicus | reverse complement strand
TGGCTGACAGGCTCAGTTTATCTCCAGCTCAGCACTAACAGGTGAATCTTCCACAGGCTGAGGTGTGATGTTAGAGGGCTGCTCGTGGTGCTGATCCAAGACAGGCTCAGTTGGATCTGAATGCACATCTGTGTCAAAATCCTGCAGTAAGTTCACATGTGGTGAATCCACTGCATCGGCACAACCGTTACTACCAGGCGACTAATGTGACACCTGCAGACTGAGTGATGCTGGTGGTTTGTACTGAGTGTGAGACAGAGCTGACCTCTGACCTCAGGGGGGAGAAATCTGATAGAAACTCTGACTCAGCAAACATGTAGCCAAGGTGTTTATTGTCAGGAACACAGGATGACTGGCTGAGCTGAAACGACTGAAGCGAACACACGTACAGAGTCGAGCACATTAACATCAACAATGACGCTGAGCAGAGAGAAACTGAGGGTTTAAATACACTGGCTGATGATGATGATGATTAGGGACACACAGCTGAACAGAACTGAACTAATAACACACAGGAAGCAAACATGGAAACAGGAAATGTGAACAGGTGAATAAAGTGAACATGAAACAAGTGCAAACACTGGGCGAACACCAGGAACCCGACACACCAGTGACACCAGGATGTAACTGTGCATGTCATCAATGTGGATCCATGAAGACTGAATGATTTCCTGATATATATTGTGATAAAATCACTTCTGTATGAACTGTGTGTTTCCAGCTGGTTCGAGGTCACAGCTTTATATTCATTAGATATGAAACCTTGATGCTTGTTTGAAAGGACACAGATGGACCTTGTTTCCTTCTTTCCTTCCTGTTTGTGTCCTCTGTGCTTCATCTGCTGCTCTTCACTCTGTTACTTTGTGACTCTGGTTCTCCTGCAGACACGTGGGTGGTGCTCTCCACCTGTAGATGGAGCAGCAGCTGGTCTGGCTGAGTTCCTCTGACTGTCTTTGATTTGTGCTTTAACAGGAAAGTGAAGCGAGAGAAAGAGCAGGAAGAAAAGCTGAGTTTCCTCTCTGTGTCACATCCACAGTGTCTTTAGATGATGGAGTGACTGCAGAGAGAGTTCACAGCTTCACTGTTTGTGCCCTTTAGATGTGCACTTATTCCAAATATGCATCATCACTGCTCAGTGAGCAGGATGGAGGAAAGAAAGCATCCAGTATCTGTGCTCATTCACGCTGAACAAATAAGACTTGATCACATATGTGTACATGTAGAGGCTGCACGCTCATTAATATGAGCTGTGCTTCATATTAATAAGCAGCACAGCTCATATTAATATGATACTGTGTACACAGTATAATATTAATATGAGCTCCAGCTGTTCTTCAAGCAGCTCGTCTTTACTTCAATACTCAGAGTTTTACTGCAGCAATGAATCAGAGTTTCAGCTTTTTAAACAGACTCGAGTGATGAAAACACAGAAATCTGAAGCTCACAGGTTCACCTGTTACACCTGCTGGCAGATCACCTGTCAGCACTTTCATGTCATTAATCTCAGACTCTGATGTTGATCCTCCAACAGTTACAGACTGATGGATTCTCCTGGAACCTGCTGACATCATCCTGAACACAGTAAAGCTTATTTGTAAGGCAGCTGCAGGTCTGTGTGACGTGTTGAACACAAAAAGGAAGTGGATGCAAGTGTGTCACACTGTGACCTCTGAGGACTCACAAATGTTTCAATCCAACACAAACACAAGTTGCTTGGTTTAAAATCCACTGTGCTATGATTAAAAACTGTTGTCCAAAGGGACACATTTTTCCCAAACTGAAACCAGATAAATAAAGTAAATGAAATGTCAGTGAATAAAGCACAGGGCAAGTTAAAGTAAAGTGTAATTTATTTATTGGTTTAGGGCTCAGAAAACAAAGAATCACATGTTGAAATTAATGCACAGGAAACATCAAATTAGTATTTTGTCATGGCTGTGTGCAGGCAGGGAGAAAGGACCCAAAATGCAGGACTCGGAGGCAGACGTAAACTCAAAAACACTCAGCTGTATTGCTGATAGCAACAGAACAGGAACTTAACTAAACTGAGAATACAAAAACAAAGTAGCAGACAGAACACAGTAACGTGAGAGTACGATGCAACAGACAGCACAGGAAAACACAGGGCTTAAATACACAGGGGAGTAATCAGGGAATGGAAACAGGAGGGGAACACACCTGGAAGAAACCACACCCAACAAGACGGGGAAACGTAAACTGAACACAGCCACATGAGACAAGGACCTTTAGAATAAAACAGGAAACAGACACAGAGGACCTGATAAGACACTGAACTTAACAGACTTACAAGCAGACACCGTGGACAGACAGAGGGAACACAGGCATAAACAAAACCCAAACACATAGCAAACCCAAACAAAAGACATAACACAATAAACAAGAACATAGGATGATATGAAGAAACACAAAACACTGAGTTGTCAGACTCAGGACCATGACATGTTTCTCAGAAAGTATTTACAGCAGAACCAATAACAGATTATTAAATCCTTGAAATCTTCCATTACTTCCTCAAAGTTTAGTGATGATTTTCTAAAAAACATTTGGTGGAGACTTTCAGTCTGATTTCATCAATAATCCAACTCATTACATCCCATCTATGCAAACATGTGTGACCTGCTCAGCTGATCTTTAATGATTCGATGTTAAAACTTTATTTTTAAACTACTAAAGGTTTTAACTCCAGAGAATTTTGCTCATTCAGGTTGTTTCAGGGTTAACCCTGAGTTTTCTGTACTACGGAGCAGGTTCACAATCTCAAACAGCTGCAGATGAGAGAATATAAACTCAAACTGTCAGGAGCAGGTTATGTCCAGAGTTCAGTCTAAAATCAGTTTGAAGCTTCTTCTTTTTCTTCACTGAGTCTTTTAAAGTATATTTTCAGTGACATTATCTGCTGGGGATCTACTGATGAGTCCGTTACACTGCCACAAACATGGAACACTTAATACCTGTTCAACCAATCACACCTGTGAAATAAACAGCCACACTGATCATTAATCGTATGTCCTTTTTACAACAGGATTGTATTTTACTGGTATTTCTTTTATATTCATGATCCTTTATTCGTCACTATTCCTAATGTCTCTTGTGTAGATGTTGTAAGGACCATTTTCTGGGGAAGATGGGGAAACCCTGCATTAACCTAAGTTTATATCTGTGAGTTTATATCTGTTTATCCTGATAAGTAAATATAATACTAATGAAGGGTGATCAGGCCTTTTCTCAAGATCTGCCCTAAAAAAATCAGACCTCATATTTGCATAATTGCTTTATTCCCTGTTGTGTACTTCAACTTTCAGCGTTGCAACGCTGAAGTTTGTCATGCTGGATTTAACAGTAACATTAACATTAATATCTCTGTGATTCAGATCATAACCATCAGCTTTTCCTCTGACAAACCCTCTCTCAGGACTGTGATACATGTTACGATAAAGAGCACTATCACAGTTTGTTTCCCTGTCAAAGACTCCGACGCCGTACCAGTTAGAGTACAGGCCGTAGTCAAAAGGAACAGAGAACATGACACCTATTTTCTTATCAACTCTGTCTGCAGCTGCATCGTAGAGATCGTAGGTGAAGACGCCAACAGATCCACGCGCTGTGCCGCCAGTCTTAGAGAACAGAGCGTTGCCACATTCAGAAGGCCCAAGTTTTGTTGGCAAAGGGATTTGGCAGAGTCCGCTAACAAGATGCAGACTAGTCAGAAAAAAGAAAAATATGCATTAATATTCTTATTCAAACAGGACCTGAACTCCTCATAATGAGTCAGGTGGATGAGTTTCTTTAGAGAAAGAAACATGGACAGGGCTATTGCTGCTGAGATGACAACATCATGTCAGGAGTTCAGAAGAAATTTACTAAACTGCTCATCTGATTCCTTCTGTTACTTATTAATGATATCAGTGAGGTGTCAGGTGATGTGCAGGCAGCATCTCAGTCACAGTAAAAAGTGTGGTCACCTGGGGTTTTGAAGGGTGTAGCCCCGAGTCTTGTTCGTAATATGAATGGTGGACTGCCGAGGACCCATGGTGTCTGCAAACTAAAGAACAAAAAGAGAGAGAAGAACGTGTTTCTGTCTGTGGGAGCATCTCTGTTTGTACATCAGTGAGTTTGTGGCTGAAGACAGTAAACGTGATACAAACACCATCATGTTGTCCACTGATCGTGTTACAGTTCCTGTGCTCCACCCTGTGGGACTTTTCCAATAAGAGAGACTTTTTCTAAAAAGTTTCCTTCTAAAGGCTCTGCAGCTTTTTTCACTTAAACTTCCCTTTGCTCATTTCATGCCTTCAACCTGTTAAAAAAACGTTTAAACATGGACCACCGTGTGTGTGATCAGCTGTGACATTACTCATGTTTCCACAGTGAGCGCTCCAAACACACCGAGCAGAGAAACGATGAAAAACAGATTCTGAACACGCAGTGAGTCAGAGAAAGGAACATTTGCATGCAGGAATAACTAATAAACATGAACCTGTCTGATTTTCAGTCAAATAAACAAGCTCAGACTCACAGTGATGAGATGAATTCAGGTGATCGATCACCAGTGTCTGTGTGAGTCCTTGCAGTCTGACTGAGACCAAACAATCCTGTTTGTACCCTGAAAGTGAAGCAGAACGTCTGTTCATGAACTGAAGGAAATTTGTAGAGAGATTTTACTACCTACTACCTCATTTTTTTCTGGATATTTGAGAAAAATGTTGTTTTACTCTGACATATATTAGGTTATTTCTTTACCCTCATTTTGATTGGTCACCGAATAGTTAAAGCAAATTCCCCTCTCACCCCTGTGGGCTGTCTTTATTGTTCAAGCTCATATTTGATAGCTAAAGGCTCCACACTAAAACTGGTGATTATTCACTCTGAATTATTCTTATAGGTCATCCAGCTAATAAGGTTGCTTTGAAGGTAATATTGTGGTGTTTATACAGTTGAATTAAGTTTGCAAATGTGAAAAGGGCTGATTATGTTTGCAAACAGCATATTCCATTAATAGTAATTGCAAATCACTGAATGCATGTAATGCAGTAACAGTTAATCTGACAACAGTTACTGTGGAATAGCTCAGGCTGCATTCAGTGTGTTTAGTCTGATTCCTGGACTCTGATCACGCACTAACAGAAAATGGCGGACACACTCGGCCTTGTTGGTCCAGCTGTGACTCCGTTACCGTGAACTATGGAGCTGCAGATTTGTGCTGGAACTAAGCTGCACACAGCTGATGTTGATGTTTACATCGGAGACCATTCAGATCTAAACCTGCAGACCCACAGAGCTGAGAACTGTCTCTGCACATCTGCCTGTGTTAGAACAGGAAGTAGTTTCTAATTTCATCAAGCTTGTCAACTTCCTGTGGTCACAGTCATGTGACTGTTAACGGTACAGAGAGATGTTAAAAACAGGAAGTGTGGTTGCTAAGCTGTTGCTATGTGTGCTGATGTCACACAGACTAGGATGAGGTGCAATATATTGGACAATTCACACAGAGTATATTGGTTTAGTATTCACCTCTCTCCAATAAAACGCCACCAAAAAATGTGTTTTCCTATTAAAGGTGACAAATTTTGTAATGTAATGTGATGGATTACACACAAACAAGCCTTACTGCTTGTATTTATCAGGTTTTCTCCTCGTGCATTTAACAAAATACCATAAAAATACAGGTGTAGTTTGACAGAATAAAGTTCATTACCCAGTCTGGTTTTTGTAATGATTACTTTATTCTGATATTATTATTTGATACAAATACGTTCTGCCTAGTGGCTAGAACACAGTCCGCCTAGTGACCGCTCACTGTTTTAGAACATTTAAATGCAAAAATGAGCCAAGTCTTTGGGCACATTTTAATGTCCGGTAAAGTTAGTGTTGTAATAACAAGTATTTGTGATGCAATTGCATTTAAAAACAAAACTGACACTTTTTTCTCCCCTCTGAGGTCAGTGGGAGGAGGCACAGACCCACCACTGAGCCCCTTTTGGGGTACACATGACACTTTTTGTTGTGAAATCACAACCGTCCAATGGGCTTGTACAGGGCAATGGCTGTGTAGATTTTTACCAGAGGTAGAATGTGAAATATTTGACTTTTTCTATCACTGAAACAGATCCTGTGATTACTGCTGTTTCGCACTAATGGATTCAGAGGACTTGCCAACAATAGAAAAGCAGCCCAGTCAAGAAGAGCAAAGGAAAAACAAGAGAAAAACAAAGCAAACTATAAGAAAGATTATGAGGAAAGTACTTGAAAAATCACACAACAAACAAGACACATTGCTAATTACATCATCTTATTTATTCAATTTACACTGAAATATTGATCCAATGTTTAAATACATTCAGTGAGTTAAAGAAAACTAAATTCCTGCATGACTGATTTTTCACAAGGTGCCCCTGTGTCTCTAACATCCTCTCAGTGTTGGGATGGTGAATGAAGGAGTTTTGTGCAGTTCCAGCAGAGACACTAAAACACAGCAGTGATTGTGTCTAAACAGACAAACATGAACTAAATGCAGTGACGCTGCTGTTTGTCTGAGTGTAATCAAACGTCTGAGGGAGCTCACTGCACAGGAACATTTACATCTTTGCTCTTTTATTTCACTCCGGAAACTGAACCCTCTCTGAAGTCAGCAGCATCATTTCAGAGTTTTACAGTCGAACATTTCTAACAGGAAGTGATCAGAAGTCTACAAAAGGCTCTGAATCCTCAAACACTGAGAGCAAATCTGCTGTTCCAGCTGCTGATCGTGTTGTCAACATTTCAACCCGTCCTCATTAACTCCAAATGTTTCCAGTTGCACATTCATCACATCAGGGAAGTTCTGGCAGCAAAAACTGATCAAAGGCTGAAAACACTCATTTATCTGTGAGCAGCATCAACTTATAGACAACAGGAAACTTCAGCAAGCATTTTTACATCAGTCCAAAAATGAACAGAGCTGCTGGCTCCATCTACAAACTGCCCCACATGCTGAACCACAAACTCCATCCTGTACTGAGAACTGAAAAAGTCGTCACTGTTATTTTTCTACAGATCATCACTGAAAATATTATAACTGACTCATTATGGAGTCTTTTTTCCTTCAAACTACAAACATCCAGGACATTAAATGTTTCTGTAAACAGCAGCAGAAACTTCCAGGAACTGAAGAGAAAACTTTAGACTTCAACACAAACAAATGTATGAACCTGGTCTCTGCCGCCATCTTTTTTATACAAGCTATAGATAGTCTATAGTGGAAATAATCATTTAAACCAGCAAACACACAATCACAAAAAAGCAGAAGTTATATTGATGTTAGCCAGGAAAACATTACAGACTGCTTCCATTACCTTCACAGCGTCAGTCCCAAACATGAAGTTCAGGAAAGTGAAATTAAAGTTTGAACAGGAAGGAAACACCCACAGAGGCATCTGAGGACACCGAAACAATCACACTCTGTGCTGCGTTCTAGTGCATCTTAGAAATTCCCAAATCTCTGGCAGATAGTCCAAAAGTGATTTATTTCTGCTTGTTTTCTTGTTTAAAACACAAACATGTGTCATCATTTTGTTGTTCTTCTTCCTTCCTTCTTTAAATATTTCAGCACTAAACTGATGTTTCTTCAAAGCTCATTTCAACCTGTTGAAGTCATGAATGAAAGTGCAGACTGAGAGTGGATCACATGATGTTTAAGGTGTGTCATGTGACATGTTCAGTATTGTCACGCATGTCTAGATTGTCCCTGATATCATAACTGCTCAAACACTGATGATTATATTTGAAGAATTATTACTGATGGGAGACAAAGAGCGATTCAGAAGACCCTTATGAAGAGAATATCGAGGGAACAGTTTACCCTGCCCGGGATAGGGTTACCGGGGCCCCGCCCTGGAGCCAGGCCCGGGGAGGGTGCCCGAGGGCGAGCGTCTGGTGGCCGGGCCTTAGTCCATGGGGCCCGGCCGGGCACAGCCCGAAGAGGAGACATGGGCCCATCCTCCCGCAGGCCCACCACCCGCAGGAGGCGCCATAGGGGTCGGGTGCATTGTGTGCTGGGCGGCGGCCAGGAGCGGAGGCCCTGGCGGACTGATCCCCGGCTGCCAAGACTGGCAATAGGGACATGGAATGTCACCTCTCTGGTGGGGAAGGAGCCTGAGTTAGTGCGTGAGGTTGAGAGGTACCGGCTAGATATAGTCGGGCTCACCTCTACGCATGGCTTGGGCTCTGGAACCAGTCTCCTGGAGAGGGGCTGGACTCTGTCTCAGTCTGGAGTTGCCCCTGGTGAGAGGCGGCGGGCTGGGGTGGGTATTCTAATATCCCCTCGGCTTGCTGCCGGTACGTTGGGGTTTTTCCCGGTGGATGAGAGGGTTTGTTCCCTGCGCCTTAGGGTCGGGGAACGGGTCCTGACTGTCATCTGCGCTTATGCGCCGAGTGGCAGTTCAGAGTACCCAGCCTTCTTAGAGTCCCTGGGAGGGGTGCTGGAAGGTGCCCCATCTGGAGACTCTATTGTCCTGCTGGGAGACTTCAATGCTCACGTGGGTAACAACAGCGAGACCTGGAGGGGCGTGATTGGGAGGAACGGCCTCCCTGATCTGAATCCGAGTGGTGTTTTGTTATTGGACTTCTGTGCAAATCACAGTTTGGCCATAACGAACACCTTGTTCGAACATAAGAGTGTCCATAAGTGCACGTGGCACCAGGACGCTTTAGGCCGCAGGTCGATGATCGATTTTGTAATCGTATCACCAGACCTGCGACCATATGTTCTGGACACTCGGGTAAAGAGAGGGGCTGAGCTGTCAACTGATCACCACCTGGTGGTGAGTTGGATCAGGTGGCGGGGGAGGACGCTGGACAGACCCGGTGCACCTAAACGCGTAGTGAGGGTGTGCTGGGAACATTTAGCAGAGGCCCCAGTCCGCGAGATCTTCAACGCACACCTCCGGCAGAGCTTCAAAAGCATTCCGAGGGAGACTGGGGACATTGAGTCCGAATGGACCATGTTCAGCGTCTCCATTGCCGAAGCTGCTGCATTGAGCTGCGGCCGCAAGGTGGTTGGTGCCTGCCGTGGTGGTAATCCCCGAACCAAATGGTGGACACCAGAGGTGAAGGGAGCCACCAGGCTGAAGAAGGAGTCCTATCGGGCTTGGTTAGCCTGTGGGACTCCGGAGGCAGCCGACAGGTATCGACAGGCCAAGCGGAATGCGACTCGGGCAGTGGCTGAAGCAAAAACTCGGGTGTGGGAGGAGTTCGGAGAGGCCATGGAAAAAGACTTTCGGACTGCCTCGAAGAGATTCTGGCAAACCGTCAGGCGTCTCAGGAGGGGAAAGCGGTGCTCTACCTGCACTGTGTATAGTGCTGGCGGAGCGCTGCTGACGTCGACTGAGAAAATTGTCAGGCGGTGGAAGGAATACTTCGAGGACCTCCTTAATCCCACTGACACGTCTTCCGAGGAGGAAGCAGAGTCTGGGGATGAGGGGAATGACCCGCCAATTTCCGGGGGCGAGGTCACTGAGGCAGTTAAACAACTCCTTGGTGGCAGAGCCCCTGGTGTTGATGAGGTCCGCCCCGAGTTCCTGAAGGCTCTGGACGTTGTAGGGCTGTCCTGGTTGACACGCCTCTACAATGTTGCGTGGAGATCAGGGGCAGTACCCCTGGATTGGCAGACCGGGGTGGTCCCCATCTTTAAGAAGGGGGACCGGAGGGTGTGTTCCAACTACAGGGGGATCACACTCCTCAGCCTCCCTGGGAAAGTCTATGCCAGGGTGCTGGAAAGGAGAGTTCGTCCGCTAGTCGAACCTCGGATACAGGAGGAACAATGCGGTTTTCGTCCTGGTCGCGGAACACTGGACCAGCTCTTTATCCTCTCAAGGATACTTGAGGGTGCATGGGAGTTTGCCCAACCAGTCTACATGTGTTTTGTGGACTTGGAGAAGTCCCTCGGGGTGTCCTGTGGGAGGTGTTGCGGGAGCATGGGGTGTCTGGCCCATTGCTACGAGCCATTCGATCCCTATACAACCGTTGCAAGAGTTTGGTTCGCATTGCCGGCAATAAGTCGGACTCGTTCCCGGTGGGTGATGGGCTCCGCCAGGGCTGCCCTTTGTCACCGGTTCTGTTCATAATTTTTATGGACAGGATTTCTAGGCGCAGCCAAGTGGCGGAGGGCTTTCGCTTCGGTGGCCTCAGAATCTCATCTCTGCTTTTTGCAGATGATGTGGTTCTGTTGGCTTTATCAGGTGAGGGCCTCCAGCTCGCACTGGAACGGTTCGCAGCCGAGTGTGAAGCAGCGGGAATGAGGATCAGCACCTCCAAATCTGAGGCCATGGTTCTCAGCCGGAAAAGGGTGGAGTGCCCACTCCGGGTCGGGGATGAGTTCCTGCCCCAAGTGGAGGAGTTCAAGTATCTCGGGGTCTTGTTCGTGAGTGATGGGAGAAGGGAGCCGGAGATCGACAGACGGATTGGTGCTGCGGCTGCAGTGATGCGGACGCTGCACCGGTCCGTCGTGGTGAAGAGGGAGCTGAGTGTAAAAGCGAAGCTCTCAATTTACCGGTCGATCTACGTCCCTACCCTCACCTATGGCCACGAGCTGTGGGTAGTGACCGAAAGAACGAGATCGCGGATACAAACGGCAGAAATGAGCTTCCTCCGAAGGGTGGCTGGCCTCTCCCTTAGAGATAGGGTGAGAAGTTCGGCCATCCGGGAGGGGCTCAGAGTAGAGCCGCTGCTCCTCCACATCGAAAGGAGCCAGTTGAGGTGGTTCGGGCATCTGACAAGGATGCCTCCTGGGCGCCTCCTGGGTGAGGTGTTCCGGGCATGTCCCACCGGGAGGAGGCCCCGGGGCAGACCCAGGACACGCTGGAGAGATTATATCTCTCGGCTGGCCTGGGAACGCCTTGGTGTTCCTCCGGATAAGCTGGAGGAGGTGGCTGGGGAGAGGGAGGTCTGGGCTTCTCTGCTTAGGCTGCTGCCCCCGCGACCCGGCCTCGGATAAAGCGGATGAAGATGGATGGATGGATGGATTACTGATGGCAGCAAAGTTTGAATGGAGCTCTCTGTCTGTGCTGATTTGTCGCCCTCTGGAGGTCAAAGCACAAACTGCATGATGTCACTGTAACCACCACAGTGACAGGAAGTGTTTTTATGACTGAAACACTGAAATGATGCTAACGGCTGTCGTTAGGCTCACTGATAGCAGTGCTGATGTGTTCATGTGAAACACTGGCTCAGGTCAGACTCCTTCATCCTGCTCCAGTGTGAGGCCGCCCTCAGACACACAGGAGCTTTGACCTTTGACCTCCTGACCCTAACCATTTTTGTCTCTTTGCATCTTTAAATGCAAATATGAATATATTATACTATATATATGCTATATTAATATAATATAATACAAATATTAAATGCAATCCATCCAAACTGTAGCAGAGCAAAAGAAGCTGGAAGTTGTTCTATGAATGATGTTCATACCAGAGTTTGTGTTTCCAGCTCAGACGTGTTAAACGCTGCTGCTGTGCTACATTTGTCATTTCCTGCTTTCACTACCATCCATGTCAAAGTGCTGAAGTCATCTGATCACTTTAATGCAGTAAAACAGGAGCTGTAAGTCTGACATTTATTTACTGTCATCACAAACACACACAGCTGGATCAGCAACCAGACAAAGGGCTGAAAAACTGAAAATCATTATTTGATTATTATTATTATTATATATTCTGTTTATGTGGATGCACTTTTCTATCTGTCAGTTCTGAAGCAGACGTCACTGATCACATGACTCTGAGGGATGTTTCCAGCACCTCGCTGAATCTGAGCCATGAAGATTTAAGGCAGCTCTGAAGGCAAAGCAGGTCTGAGCCTGTGTTAGCAAGCTGTACCTAATAAAGTGGCAGCAAGGACTCAGTCAGTAATGATAAGAGCCAGCAGGGGGCAGCACAGAGAGGTGAGGCGCTGTCAGAGAAGCAGGCTGACATCAGACTGGTCATATTCTATCATCTATACCTGAAATAATCATCAAACACACGCAGAGCAGAAACATGTGGAAACATCTGGAGCTCAGTTTGATCCCTCAGAGGTTTACCTCAGTCCTGCTCCTCTGCTTCCTGTTTACAGCGCACACATCATGCTGTGTACTGAGAGTCATGTGGTCAAAGCGAGGCCCTGGTACTCTGACAGAGAGCGAGCACAGTTATCCTAATGTGTGACATCACTTCTAACCAGAGAGCATTCAGCTTTCACAGCAGCCAACATCCTGTCACACTGAGCATGTGCAAACACAGCAGCCACCATC
>CAKLIZ010001004.1:34844-47809 GCA_922035795.1 Oreochromis mossambicus | reverse complement strand
AACACAGCAGCCACCATCCTGTCACACTGAGCATGTGCAAACACAGCTCTCAGCTTCCATCACTCACAAGCTCCACCCTCCACTTAAAAGCCCAGAACAAAGCTTGTGACCAACACAGCGCAGACAGAGGTGATGTTCACGCTCTGTTTCTGGGTGTGAAACTCACCTGTGGGTGTGGCTGTTCCTCCCCTACAATCTGATGTCACAGCTGCTAAATTAGACTGAACTGAAGCCAGACTCAAACAGAAAAACAGGCTCAAAGACTCAGAGAGAGAGCGCTGCTCCATCTCTAGACTCTAGCCTCGACGTGATGTCATGGACCTTCAGAGGAAGCAGAGGCTGAATTGAAACACACCTGCTGACTTCATGTGTTCTGCTCTGACAGCTGCCATTTGTCACAGTGTGAATAATAAAGCCATCAAACTTCTCTCAGCTCCAGTAACACCATCAGTGTTTGATGTCCAGAGGATTCATGAGACTGCAGATGATAAACTTTGACAATAATTCATTGATGAACGTGTGTTTATGTGACGTCAGATTATAAATGTCCTCAGTCAGCTGTTCAGTCTGTGTTTAGATCTTATGTTAGCACAAACATTATTGCATGTGACCCACAATTCATGTGAAACTTTCACAGTGGAATCATTCACATGTTAGCTGTTGTACTGCTGGACCATTTCTAATGTGCATTTAACGGTATGATCTCTAATCAATGATCCAAATCATTGATTCAACTCATCAAAGCCCCGAAAATGGACTTTAAATACTCGATTTGTGACATTTGAAGTCAAATGTGAAGAAATGATTTCTCTCTCATTACTGCTGCTGCAGACATACAGATATCAAAGCTGAGTTTTTGTCAAAGTACAGGCATGATGAAAAATGTGTATTTCATTGTTTTCCATGTCCTAATAAACATACATCACCAGTTATTGATTGAGTCTTTGTGTTAATGTTTGTGTGCACAGTCCATCAATGGGCGTTATTAGCTGTTATCAGCCCCATAACTGTGGCTCAGATTGGCCCTCCTGCACCTGCTAGCAGGCTCAGTAGCTCGTTATCACCAATTGGTGAGCCGGAGAGCTGTGTCGCTGTTGGAGGGTCAACAATGAATCAAGATCCAGTACAGACAGACTTCACTTCACACTGAGACGGGCTCATAGCAGCTAACTACTGAAAAATGTCTATTTAATCAGTTTGAATATGATTTCCTCATGAAGAGAAACAGATTTCATAATGAAAAGGCTTCTGAACATTGCTCTTTTGCCACAAGCATCATCTGTATGATGGAAGTTGAGACTGGAAATAGATTTGGCTAGTATATTATTTTAGCTGACACTAACTTCAAAGCACACCATGAGAGTGTTAATGTCACGGTTCTGGGTCGGTCCGAGCCAGCATTCTGAGTTTATTATGTCTTGGCTTTATTTTTTGCATTATGGAGTGTTTTGGGGTTCTCTGGTGTTTTGATTATTTACAATAGATTATATTACTGTGGTTCTGGTTTGGGGTTTTGTTCACAGGGTTTGTGTTCTCATGTTTTGTGTGGGTTTAGTTCTGTGTCTGGTCTGTGTCCTTGTGTAGTGGTTTCCTGTTTTATTGTGAAGGTTCTCTGAGTGTATTTAAGTTGTGTTTTCTGTCATTCTAGTCGCTGGTCCATAAGTGTATCCACCATGTTTCATCTGTGTGTTCTCCCTGCTGTCACCTTCAGGTACCGTTGTCTATCTTCCTTCATGTTCATGTCCTGGTTTGTGTTCAGTATAGTTTAGTGTGATCTCTGTTTTTGCCGTTTTCTCCTCTTGTGCTTCGTGTTCAATAAACCACCGTCTCACCTTCACTACTGCCTGCAATTGGATCCTCCTTTATTTGTCCACACGGCTCCCTCCACTCGCCGTGACAGTTACTAATGTTCAGTTAGGGTTTTGTTTCAGTTTCAGTTTTGTTTGCAAAACTTGTTCATATTTTTAAAAAATGTACAATTTCTATTTGCATTTCAAGTTATGAAAATGATTCGTTAAACATGCTTGTGGTTTTTACAGTCAAAAATATCACTTTCTACTTGTATTCTAAATTTTGTCTGAATTTAGATAAATTGTGCTGACACATGATGTCAAAATGAGATAATAACAGATTGGCAAGATAAACAGTTTTCAAAGGTGAAATATAGAGGCCAAATCAAAAGTAGTCGAAAACGGCCAGTTAACCCCAGAGGGTTAAAGGCTAAAAGCAAAGTTGTCACCAAGTACTGTTTATATTTGTGTGTATTGCTGCAGCTTTTTTGAGTATTAACTTGGTGCCTTTGGGTGAAATAATGGTAATATGAGGGACATATGGTCACAAAGAACAGCCACTTGTTTCTGTGCTACCAAAGTTCCCCGGCTTTCATTCAAAATGTGTTTATGGTCAGCACCGACACATTAAACTACTTAAATAGTCAGTGCTGTTCTCCATGCCTGTCTGACTTGATGTTATTAGCACAAACACTTTAAAGGTGATCATTTAGGACTTCAGCAATAATATAGACAGCAATGTAGTTAGCAATAAAACAGTTTTATTGGGAAATAACTTAAAAAACAAACAAACATCTGTCTCCTATTTTTTTGTCACACAGGAAAGAAGCATCAATATCTAGACTTATTTCTTTATTTTTCGTTTTTTGTTTTTTTCAACAGGAGAAGAACAATCTCTAACAAGTTAATTTCTTCACATTTTCACATCTTAATTTTTAAGTGAAATGTGCATTTTGAGTTTATACACTATGTATATAAGGTGACCGTTCCTTTTGCAATATTTTTGTGTGGTGAGTTCTTCTATGTCCTAACAAAAGGGGAACAAAGGTGTCTTTTCACATAGTCTTACTGAGGTGATGCAAATTGAAACATGCATTCTTTTCTTTTTGGGCGGCGGCGGGGGGTGGGGTGGAAAAGCTTAAAGAGGGACCTTGAAAGTGCTTAAAAAGTGCTTGAATTTGACCGTGAAAAAAGCGTACGAACCCTGATGATCACTGAATGTTAGTCTCCACAATAATAAGCTAACACAAGCAAACACAGCATAATACACGAGTCAGAAAAATCAAAGAAAAGACAGCGTGATGTCCTGTATGGACAGGTGGAAGGAACCAAGTCCTCAGCTGAAACACTTGTGTTTGTCCACAGACAGGAAACACAGCAGGAAACAAAGAAGTGCAGCTCATGGATAACACACTTCCTGTCAGTCAGAATGAGGCTGGAGCCAAACACAGAAAGGTGTTTTTGTCCAGATGAGCCCAGAGAAGAAACACGAGTGTTCACAGACATCAGAAGCTCAGAGAGGTGAAACATGAGGTTGGAGTCCTCGTCAGCATCCAGAAGAGCTGCTGTGAAACCCTGAGTACTCATGACAGACTCTGATGGCACAAACACATCATGATTCAAACATGAAGACAAACATGGAGCTCCTGATCCTCCTGCATGAGAACAAGCTGACATGAGCGCTGTGTCTGAGAGTGTCTCCCTGTCACAGTGACAATAACACAGCTGCTGCTCACAGTCATTAAACTGACCTGAGGTCAGCTGCTAGGACGTCTCTGTGCTCCTTACATATGAACCATGTGACCTCACATCAGTGCTGTGGATGACTGTAGTCATAGAAGAGTAGAGCTGTAGCAGGTGGTGTGAGGAGGAGGAGGAGGTGGTGTATTCTAGTTAACGCAGTACTGAAACACTCCAGCAGAGGGCGCTGTTAAGTCCTTATTGTAACACAGTTACTGTGTGCAGTTATACTTCATACATAATCTGCACTTATTTCAATCAGACATGCTGTCAGTAAATGATTGGTTTCTATTGATTCTACTTCCTGTTGACTAGTTTGATGACAGTGAAACAATCACAGCTGATTGTGTGATGATGTAAACTGTCACTGTTACATTCAGTGTGTGTGACATCATGTTAGTGCAGCTGATAACAGCCTGGTTATGATGCTGTTAGAAACACATGAACGTGTCCATAGATCAGTGTGTGTTTAACATGAGAGCTTCAGCCCTGCTGATGTGTTCAATAAAGACATGCAGGAACATTAATTCATGTTAGTGTCTTGGAACAATATACATTGTCTTGTGAACAACAACACTGAGCAGTGAGGGACAGTGGCACGGCGCAGATCAAAGGAAATTCGGTCCTCTGGGTGTACGTTGGTACTCGAAACGATTAGGAGAGCCGTGGAGTCAGAACGGTGGTTGTGTTTGAGTGAATGTCATCATTTTGTCAATGTGATCTCCCGAACATAACATACACTGTTGGTCACGCAACGAGTACATCTGTTGTTATTCCCCCAGACTGTACATAAAACCAAATAAAGTTTGTCTTGTGCGTACTACAAACCGAGTCTGTGTACATTTTTGGTGTTAAACAGCACACGTACTCATACGTAGCTGATGACACAGAATTCAGGCTCATACGTGGTAACCCCTTTGTGTTTTTTTTTTGTTTGTTTTATTTGACAAATGGTGATTACAATGTCAACACATACATGTACAAACATCACAATGCGAGCAAACACATGCCCATTCTCTCGCTAAGACTTGACGAGACCCCTGACGCTGCCACACTTTTCAGGATGCAATTCTCACATGCAACGTGTCCAGAGTTAAACACACACATGTGTGTCCATTCATAACAACAGGGACACGTGTACAGATCCGTAGGCCTTCCGATCGACACAGGAGGCGCCGCGGATGGTGTCGGTTGGGGTTCATTGAAAGATGCATTGTTTGCCGCCTGCGACATGGACGGTCCGTCTGCCCTGGATGCCCTGAGACAAGTGTTGGGGAAGGTGGCGAATGCAGGCCTGAAGCTGCACCCCGACAAGTGCCACTTCATCAAATCAAACACGGCTACACGGCTAGATTACTGCAACTCCTTGTATATGGGTCTACAACACTCCCTCCTTCAACGACTGCAGCTAGTTCAAAATGCCGCAGCTCGCCTTTTGACTGGCTCAAGAAAGTACGACTCTATTACCCCTGTCTTGGCAAATTTACACTGGCTTCCCATTAAATTTAGAATTGATTTTAAAGTTTTATTGTTTACTTACAAAATTTTAAATAATATGGCACCTGATTACCTAGCCGATCTTCTCTGCCCGTATAGCCCCATAAGAGCACTAAGATCATCAGACCAACTGCTCTTAGTGCAACCCAGGTCTCGCTTGAAAACCAGAGGTGATCGTGCCTTCGCCGTTGCAGCACCTAGGTTATGGAATACACTTCCTTTCTATATACGCGCATCGGATTCTATTCAGTCTTTTAAATCACGTTTAAAAACATATATGTTCGACATTGTATTTAAGGTCAATTAGGGCAAACTGCATCCGGATTGCATTGGATTATGTAACTATTTTATTACATCTTCATATTTATAATTTTATTATATTTTATTATATTCTGATTTTATGTGTACTTTGATCTTATGGAAAGCACTTTGGTGTACTTCGGTCTTTTAAATGTGCTATATAAATAAACTTTGATTTGATTTGATTTGACTTCATGAGGAGGGAGGTGGAGTTTCTGGGCCACAAGCTGGGTCATGAGGGCATCAGCACTTTGGAGGAAAAAATTCACACCATTACTGAGTGGCCCACACCAGCGGACCAGAAACAGCTCAAAAGCTTCCTAGGACTGGCGTCTTATTACAGGAGGTTTGTGAAGGGCTTTTCCTGCAACACTCTTCCGCCTGCTGCTGAAGGACCGTGACTTCATCTGGACCCAGGACTGTCAGCAGGCATTCAACGACCTCCACAGATCGCTGACAGAGTCCTCAGTCCTCGCCCCTCCTGACCCCACCCTGCCTTTGGTCCTGGACACTGACACAAGTAATGTGGGGCTGGGACCTGTGTTGTTGCAGGTTGGGCCGGACGGTGAGAAGGTGGTGGCGTACTTCAGCCGGGTCCTGAACAGGAGTGAGCGGCGCTACTGTGTCACACGATGAGAGCTGCTGGCCGTGGTGGCAGGGGTAAGACACTTTAAGTACTACCTGTGTGGCACATCATTCGTTATCAGAACTGATCATGCCGCCCTCCAGTGGCTGATGTCTTTCAGGGAGCCAGAGGGACAGGTGGCTCGCTGGCTGGAGGAGCTCCAAGTCTTCAATTTCACTGTGAAGCACAGAGCAGGGACGCACGATTCAAACGCAGGCGCCCTCTCTCGCCGCCTATGTGCTGCAGCTGGCTGCCGTTACTGTGAGAAGCGAGAGGAGACAGAGCGGGAACTCACAACAATGGACGGAGCAACACAGCTCGCCTGCAGGGCTCTTCTGGTGGTGGATGCAGCAGAGTGGAGGGCACGGCAGGAACAAGACACCGACCTGCTGCCAGTCCTGCAGTGGCTGGAGAGGGGAGAGCGACCCCTTTGGGATGAGGTCACTGGGTTTTCCATCTGTACCAGGGGGCTGTGGGCCAGGTTTACAGCTCTCAGGCTGAAGGAGGGGGTGTTGGAGCGTGCCTGGAAGGATCCTGCCACAGCGGAGGAGAGGTGGCAGGTTGTGGTGCCAAGGTCGCTGAGGTCAGCTGTGCTGGAAGCCTGCCATGGGAGCACTGGCTCCGGCCACTTTGGGGTCTCCAAGACCCTCCGCCGCCTCTGCCAGGGCTACTACTGGGGTCAGCAGCGGAGGCATGTGGAAGACTTTTGCCGCAGCTGTGATGCATGTTCCTCGCACAAGGGGCTACAGGACCAGTCCCGGGCTCAGCTTCAGCAGCAACCAGCAGGAGCTCCAATGGAGCGAGTAGCTGTGGACGTCGTGGGCCCATTTCCTCATACAAACAGAGGAAACCGCTATGTCCTTGTGGCCATGGACTATTTTACCAAGTGGCCGGAAGCATATACCATCCCAGATCAGGAGGCTGAGACTGTCGCTGATGTATTAGTGGAGGGGTTCAGCCGCTTTGGAACAGCAGAGACCCTCCACAGTGACCAGGGGCGTAACTTTGAGTCCAAGGTATTTGCTGCCATGTGCGAACGCCTTGGGGTTAAGAAGACCCGCACCACCCCACTTCACCCCCAAAGCGATGGACTGGTGGAAAGGTTTAACAGGACGCTGACCCAGCAGCTAGCCATCTTTACCTCAGAACACCAACAGGACTGGAACTACCACCTTCCCCTTATCCTCATGGCCTACAGGTCGGTAGTGCAAGACTCAACCCAATGTACGCCTGCCCTGCTCATGTTAGGGAGAGAGCTGAGAACTCCTGCCGAGTTGGCTTTTGGGAAGCCCCCGCCTCAGAGACTGTGTTGTTCCCTCGGGGAAGAGGAACTTATTGCTGGGGGGGCAGTGTAACGATGGTTAAATGTTATTTTACAGTGACAGGTTGGTTATCTCTGCACGCTGTTGTTATTTCTTTCAGATACATGTTTGGTTGTGCTGCAGGAAAGGGAGTTAATGTGTGCAGGAAGGGGAGGGGGCTTCTTCGTTGTTGTGTGACTGTACGGGGCTGAAGTGAGGTGTTGTACGAGGGCACTCTCCCCTGAGTTAACAGCCCATTTGCCTGTGTCACGGAATAAACTGAGATCAAACGTCTGGTTCTCCCCTTATATATTAGGGGTGCAACGATACACAAAATTCACGGTTCAGTTCGGTTCGATACTTTGGTGTCACGGTTCGATATTTTTTTGATACAAAAAATGTTTATGCCTTTTTAATTTGTCATTTATTAAAATTATAAATACATATTTTAACTCAAAAGTACAGTTTTTAAATTTAATGTTGCCGAAACCACAAAATAATAAAAAATAAATAAATATCCGATCGAGGAATCACTCATCTTTGGAAAAGAGAGTTTATTAAAAAGAAATGGCTCTTTCGAAAATAAAAGCTATACTATAAGAATCTTCTGGGGTATATTCTGAGCAGCATATTAAACATATCAGGTCCACATAGGGAGAATCATGTGCTAACAGCTGTCTAAATGACCCGGGTAAAGTTTGCAGCATGCGTGCTTGTTGTTTTTGTCAGGTTTCATTTGTGTAATTTCTTGCCTTCTTCATGGGGTTGGGACCATCAGTTGTTGTGTGCAAAAGTCAGGTTGGGAATCATCCTTCAGCCCTTTTCGACAACGGGTAGAATTCATATTATTGCAAGAACCAATCAGCTAAGTAAACAAAAATGATAGTCCATTGTTATTTTAAGAACTGACAGTCAGTCAGTCCGTTAAATCGCTAAAATTTTGAATGTTCCCCAAGTGCAGTCGCAAAAACCCTCAAGCACCATAACGAAACTGGCGCACATGAGGACCGCCCCAGGAGAGGAAGACTAAGAGTCACCACTGCTCCTGAGGATAAATTTGAGTCACCAACCTTAGAAATCGCAAGTAGCAACTCAGATTAGAGCCCAGATAAATGCCACACAGAGTTACAGTAGTAGACACATCTCTATATTAACTGTTCAGAGCAAACTGTGTGAAACAGCCCTTTATGATCAAATTGCTGCTAAAAAGCACTAGTAAGGAAAAACAAAAAGCAGAAGAAATTTGTTTGGGCTAAGAAACACAATAAGACTGTCATGGTCTGGGTGGGTACCTGCAGGTCTCTAACAGTGGCTCTTCCTCCTTTGGGCGGAGTTCGGTTGCTCCTCCCTGGCTGACCACCTGTGGGCAATTATTCCGCCAACATATAAGACCTGTGCACTCAATCGTTCATCGCCTGAGTATCTGCTATCCCATGTTATGGGCCGGGTAGGCAGAGGGGTCTCAGAAGGCGGGCACAAGGCACTCACCACATCAAGTTTGACTTGGGAGACGTGGAAGGTCGGGTGGATTTGTAACGAGGAGGGCAACTTCAGTCTGACCGCTGAGTGACCAATCGCCTGTTCCACTTCAAAAGGACCGATAAAACGCGGGGCCAGCTTGCGGGAGTCCGTCCTGAGGGGAATGTCCTTCGCAGAAAGCCACACCTTCTGTCCCTGGACATACGTAGGGGCCGCCCTACGACGACGGTCCGTGTAGTGGCGCTGGCGGCGAACTGACTGTCATGGCCCAGCGGCACGAGGTAACTGAGATGAACACAAGTGCAGAATCCAAACCAGAAGCGATACAGTAAGCGAACAAAAGGTTTATTTCTCCCCACAATTAAACACAAGCAAAATCAAAATGACGCCACTACACTAGTGGGTGCGCTGTCAAAAGTAAGTCAACTAAAAGTAATCTAGACAACTCTAGGAAGCAGCAGCAGTCAATCAGCGATCCTCCACAGTTCAACTGAGTTGCCTTACTTGGTTTCAGGTGGAGGGGACAGGTGGGGCACAAGGCCCGGATGAGGTCGAGGCGTGGGGAGGCAGGCAAGTGAGTGGCGGACCAGTTGGCAATGTTGTACCAGCAGCAGGCGGCCCAGGTCCAGGAAAGCGGGGATTAGGAAGGCAAGAACCCCACTCTAGGAGCCACCTCTGAAGATAGGAATAAACAGGTAAGTTTGCACACAGGTTCTGGACAAAGCAATCACACACCCCTGACTAACATGCAATAGCAGATACTCAGGCGATGAACGATTGAGTGCGCAGGTCTTATATGCTGCCGGAATAATTGCCCACAGGTGGTCAGCCAGGGAGGAGCACCCGAACTCTGCCCAAAGGAGGAGGAGCCGCTGTTGGAGACCTGCAGGTACCCACCCAGACTATGACAAAGGCCAGTGGAAATCTGTGCTTTGGTCTGATGAGTCCAAATTTGAGATCCTTGGTTTCACCTGTCTTTATAAATTTACATGTTACTGGAATTTTCTATTCAACTTGAGCTTTCAAAGCATTTTTTTCCATTGAGAGTTGCTGACAAACTGCGTCACAGTATGGTACGGCATCTGCACCTAGGCAGATAGAACGAGGCTTCAGAGAGTGGTCAAGGCAGGACAGAAGATCATTGGCTGCCCTCTCCCCTCCCTGCTGGACATTTATTCCTCCCATTGCCTCAGCAGAGCAGCAAACATCATCAAAGACAGCTCCCACCCTGATTTTGACCTGTTCAACCCGCTTCCCTCAGGGAAGTGCTACAGCACAAAGGCCCATAGGCTCACAAATAGATTCTTCCCAAAGGCCATAACCACACTGGACTCACACATGCACTGACGACACAGTTCGACAGTTAATTTCTGCTATCCAAGGACTTTCCTCTATACACAAACTACACAACTACTCTCACCCCTGTGCAATATTTAATTTACGTGCTGCCTTCTGCACCAAAGAGTCCTGCATTTTGGGTCTTCATTTCCCCTCATCCCCACAGTCTGCCAGCGCAGCTGTATCAAATTTATGTGCAATACCCCGGACTGTAAATATATAACTCTATTTATTTTTTCTGATTGTATGTTTGTATATTTGTTATTTTTTTGTATATGTGTATAGTGCTACAGAACTGTGCACCTCACCCCCTTTATTTTTCCACGTCTGGACTGAGTAGGAGATGCTCTGCATCTCATTGTGCACTTGTATAGTAACAATACAATGCAGTATATTCTATTCTATACAGCATATCTTATTTAGTGCTTGCTATCCAGCATTCACAGACATTAATACTCAAATGAATGCAATTAAGAGCAACTTGGATTAGTATGTTGTCAAAATATTTGGCATGCAGACTGGAACAGCCAGGGATCTCACTAACCCGTCAATTAGTAAATAACCTGCCTTATCTCCTGAGCTACAGCCACCAGATATGGTATTTATGGTATTCCCTAATCTGCTCTAAAGAGCCTCTGTGAGCTTCAGGGTCACTCTATTCTGAACGTGAAAGTGATTGAGAACTGATTCACGTGTATTAAGCCTGTTGCAATGTCACAAACAATAGAACGGTGGACGATGAATCCATCCAAGTAATGAGAATCCAAATGGCAGCTGATAATTGTCCAGTTACCTATTGTCAAATAGTATATTAAGTACAATTTATTCAAGTATTTAGGAAAATCTCCTATGTGAAACCTATGTGCAGAAACTCTGCTAAAGCTACACTTCACTATTACTTTTTTTTTTTTTTTTAATTTTCCTTTTAAGATGTTTTTGGCCATCTTGAGCTGGCTGTGGTCCCCTGGCTGTATTTTTTGTTTGTTTGTTTGTTTGTCACACACATGTGACTTGTGATTTTATGTTTGTATGTATTTAAAACAAATGTTGTCAGAGTTTATTATATATTATACAGTATAGTTTTAATTTATTGGCAAACAATGTTAACCACATGTAGCATATGTCCAAATATATTTCAGATAAGACAAGATAAGATATGATAACTTTTATTAGTCCCACACGTGGGAAATTTGTTTTGTCACAGCAGGAAGTGGACAGTGCAAAAGTTATGAAGCAAAAATTAGAATAAAATAAAATAAGAATAAATACAGTACACAACTGTACAGAATAAAATAAAATACTATATAGAGTAGAATAAAATAGAATAAAATATACAATAAGACAAAAATATAATACAAATGTTATATACAACTCAGTAAAAATACAACGATGCCAGAAAAGATTATTGCACATTAGTGTTATTGCACATGTGTGGATGTGTGTGTTTGATCAGTTAAAGTCTTTGTTGTGCAGTCTGACAGCAGTGGGGAGGAAAGACCTGCGATAACTTGCAATATGTATTTAGGAAAATCTGCAGTGCTGGTTGATGGAGTGCTGACTCAAAGGTGCTCAGTTTTAAACTCTTGTAATTGTTAATGTTTAAGAGAAATGACCTTTAAACACTTTCCAGCCACTGAATCTTGCTCTTAATGCTGCTATTATATACTAGAGCTATTTTTTATATTTTGTAACTTTGTAATATATTATATTATTTAAATTATTTTAAAGTCTGTTACTGTTCTTGTTGCATTTCCTTAGGGATAACGTATTCTGATTCTGATCATTTCTGGTTAAATGGTCCAGTCAAAAACCTAGTCATATTTACAAGCTGAAATAGCATGTGTGTATATTAATATTAGGTCATTTAATGTTCTAATAATGTTGCCATAAATAATGCTGCCAAATATCTGTGTTTAAAAGTTTCTTCAGGTAACAAAACCAGGCCGCTGACTGCTTTTGCACCTCTGTTTTCTCAACACACTGAAGTCACTAACTTGCCCACAAACTGTCATGCAAAACTCAGCTTGCTATATTCTTCAGGTTAAACTGTGTTTGTTCACTGGGCACAGCATGCAGACAGGACCTTTTCAAGCCAGAACATGTTGTGGCATTACAAACTGGCTTCTGGCAAACAAAATGTGCTGCCAGCATTTACAAAAAGAGCGTGCAGTGACAAGATTGAGCGATACAGGTGGGAACTGTTGCACATGTACTTGTGGGAGTTCCTTTCTCCAGGCTCAAAATACAGGAAGGATAGTGTTTAAACCTCCTGTTATGTTAGCTTCTTCGGTACATTTCTTATAGAGCTGCTAGCTTGTCTCTCTTGCATATGACAGTGCTCATCTCTCATCAAATTTTAGGCAGTCCTCGCCAAAGTGGGTTAAATTGTCTTAAAACATTTCTCCCACTCAAAAAGCTACGTCCAGATGAGCAGAATCAACGTTTTGAGACTCAAATTGTATTACTCTGGAGAGAATGTCTGTAGAGACTCCAGAGACATTGAAGCCCATAGCCTGGCTGTTGATTCATCCCTTGACTTATAGACAGCCAGGATGAGGACCCAAATAGCCATCTAAATCCATGCAAATGGATTTTATTCATCTCCTTCCAATTCTCCCCCCAAAATATGTACAATGTCCTTTTAAATTAATCTTTTTGAGAATGACTTTTTGTATTGAGTTGGGCATGATTAGCTCGAAAGCTGACTTAATGTCACATGTGTCACTGTGAAAATATGTGAAATAAACCATTTTCATTGTTTATGTTGGTTACACTTGCACTTACAATTGTGAAGCAGAATAAGTTTCACAAGGAAAAAAAAATGGGCCATTTAACCAACAACAGTACATGTTCCGCTCTTAATTTTACTGCAATATAGGCGCTCTTTGTAGTGAG
>CAKLIZ010001004.1:6728-24844 GCA_922035795.1 Oreochromis mossambicus | reverse complement strand
TACTGCTGAATTGTGTAGCGTACACACACAAGGAGAGCAGGATAGTACAGGAGGGTTAAATCGAAAATGCCAAATTATTTACTAACATCTGCCACATGCAATTTAGTAATAATTGCACAGATATTTAATGCAAAAAATGTGCTTGATATTAAAATGAACTGACTATACCTTTATCAAAATTTTGTAATTAACCTGCAAACCTAAGCACACCAACCAGCACTTTTGGGGGATTTTGCTCACATGTTGTTTTAGCTCTTTTAGTAAATCTGGCCATTAATGGTTACGTTGTAATTTTTTTCCGTCTTCGTCTGCTTGTCCAACACCACTACGTCTGGTTCGTTAGATATCACCAGTTTGTCTGTCTGTATCTGGAAGTCCCACAGGATCTTACATCATTCAAAACCACCCTAGGGGGCCTGTCCCATTTTGACCTCAGGATTCCCAGGCCATACTGAACACGGATGTTCCTATATACTCTCCTAGCCACTTAGTTATGGCCTTCCATGTATGTCCTGCCTGCCAGCATCTTGCACCCTGCTGTTATGTGCTGGATATCACGGCCATCTTTTGACCCCATGGATCTTGTTTGATTAATCTTGGATAGTGGTTCTGACACTCACTAGTCCTTGGCGTCTTTCCCGCTGCTTAGCATGCAGCCCTGGGTTACTGAACCTGGGGTAAAACCCTCCATGAATGGTAATGAACGTTCTTGTCTAAATGCCAGTGGCTTCTATCTCGTCCTTTAGGGACAGCTTATCGAGAGAGAGAGAAAGAGAGAGAGAGAGAGAGAGGTACAGAAATACACAATGTCAGCTCAAACAGCCATCTAAAGGAGAAACAACTGTAACGTGTTTGTGCAATCTTACTGGCAACTTCTCAGAAACTTAACTTATTTACTCCTTTCCATGGAAAAGAACAGACATGTGATTGCACAATTTTTAGGGTGCAGACAAACAGTCAGTAGCAGTTTTTGATAGGGGCGACACGGGCGGTTGACCGGAGTGGCATCGTGGTGGGGGCGGCATCACGGGCATCTCCAAAACAAAAGCTGCTCGTACTCATGCTGCCCTGACATCAGCCAGCGCATTTTGGAGATGGCAAAGGCACCAATCGGCTTTCTGCTGCTCATTTGCTGGGAGTAAAGGTGCCCTCTGTTTGCGAGGTGCGCCTGCTGCTTGCGGCACAGGGAGGAGAGTGCGGGGCGCCAGGGGATTGTCTGGCTGGTTGGAGCAGCATCTAACAACCAACTGGCAAAATAAAACAAAATAAAAACAAACCAACAAACACGAGAACACCAGACCTTATGATACAGACTTATAACTTGCACCGATGTTTTTTTCGAAAATCTATAAAGTGAGCACGAGAGCCCTCGGTGCGCCTGCTTGCTGCTAAAGTCAAAGTAAACTTTATTGTCTTCTCCGCCAAATACAGTCCAGTATATAGAGAGATGAGACGACGAGGGTCCAGTTACAGCAGTGCAAGTAAACAAACAATAAACATATGAAGAGTAAGAAATTAAATATACACTTTAGGACTAGGGGTAAAGGGATCAAAAACAACTTAAAATGTATAATTTACAGTTTGATGTTTTAAAGTCTCACACACAACCCGTTGAAAGGGGAGGAGGCCCGGCTGCTTCTAAATAGAGCACATTTCATTCATAATGTTGTACATAACAAGCCCATTATGTATTCATGATCTGAATCCTGGGTAGTGCGAAATCCCAGAAATAAACCCTAGACAAAGTGAATCTGTCAACTAAGGTGTAGGTTTATTAGGTTGTATTGTGGTGATCCTCGAGTTGGGGGATGGGTATTCATACTGGAGTGCAAAATTCAAACCAATGGAAGATGGACAAGAAAAGGTGAAATCCTTCAGGTCCTTAGTTTAGAAAAAAGAGAAAAGAAGAGGAGGAGAAACCCTAACCCTAACGATACAGGTAAGCAGATGTGTCATTGGATAATGGCAGGTCATGTGTCCTGGAAAAAATCAGAATCATATTAAGAATATGTCTGTGAAGGTTCTCAGTCATCCAGGTCATCGTAGACTAAGGAGCTTGGAAAGAAAAGCGTCTGGACTTCTTGAGTTGCTTGAAGACGTTTCACCTCTCATCCGAGAAGCTTCTTCAGTTCTAAGGATCAGTGGTGGAGAGTCGCATATTAAGAATACTTTATTGATTAAGGAAATTATGTGGGTTACATTTGGTCCAAAAAGAATTTCTAAAAATAGTAACACTAACAGACTAAACTCCAAATAATAGATTATGTTAAAGATTTTGCACATTTAAGAAATAGCACTAATATAAACAGATCACTCAATTATAAATCTCAAGGATGTGAAATTGTGTGAAATTGGGACCCACGCCCACTTTCAAACCTTGGCTCATGTGATTAGAGGATCATCAGGGGGTCCTTTGTCCCTCTTTGGGGGGAAACTCCCACTGGGTTTAAATCTGGGACTCTCCACCATTGACCCTTAGAACTGAAGAAGCTTCTCGGATGAGAGGTGAAACGTCTTCAAGCAACTCAAAGAAGTCCAGACGCTTTTCTTTCCAAGCTCCTTAGGCTTTACCCAAATGTTTCTTAAATACACAAATATTAGCTGGTTAGTCTTTTATTCATGGCCATTGTTTTTATGTGTTAAGAGACAAGTTTGTGTTTAAACTTTTGATGGTGACTTAAAGAGTAGTTGTTATGGACAGTTATATAGATGGCTTCAGTTTAAACATGGAAGACGTTATTATAAAAAGCCATTTGTTGCTGCTCCCTTGGGTAGCGCTGCATGTTTACACTTTACACCAGAGGCCCTTCCTCTGGAATTGAACCAGCAATCTTTTATTTGCCAAACAAAATGATTAACAGGTGGAAGCACGGAAATGTTTTATAATAATCAATTAAATATTTTCACTCAGTAAGCCACATATAAAACAGATATATGCCTGACATTCATGATGATTTTGTTTTTCCACCTAAACATTGCTGCTGCATCAACACATTCAACATTTAGTAAACAACTGATTTAATCCTCGTATGGTTTTCGGGTCAAATTGACCTGTTTCCAATGAAAAAACAACAACAAAAAAACAAAACAACAACAAAAAAAGAGTACAAGTTTACATTTTTCTACCTGATACTCAGTAGGCTTAGGATTTTTTCTGTGACAAAAATTTCCAAACCAAAAATAATAACTATAAATAATAACTGAGTACACATGCTACTATACCCAGCACGTTTATATTTACACTCTAACCTCCATCACCTGCAATCTAATTGCTTGTCTTTCCATATTTTCTGCCTCTATATACCTCACACCTGCACAGAGATAAATACTTCTGCATCAGAGTACAGTCATTCATGCTCAATATAACCAAAGGATGTAGCTGTCAAACGACTTTAGACCTCATGTTTGAAGAGAGACAGGGACACAGCAATGTAGAAGAGGAAGATAGGATGAAGAGAGGAAGTCTCACACTATGAGGATAATTTAGAAATCAGTCGATCAATAGAGGACACGGGTGGTGCTAGATATGTCTGAAGACCTCAATGTCCACAATAGTTGTTTTTACATCATACAACCTGGGATAATACCTTCTCAAGACAAAGCTGAGAATGATTGGAACACATATTAATGTTAATTAATTGTCTCAATCCACTTTTTTATTCAAGATAAGCAAGATAATGTTCATGGTTGTGGATTTGTGAATTATAACCTTATGGCAAAGACAAATCACACTTCCGTTATTAATTTTGTTTGGGTTGAGACCGATTGGAATCGTTAAACATATATGTTTTCTCTACTGTCTGATACTGAGATAATCACAACATATGTTGATGGTCTATAAAGTAAAATTTAATTTTAGACTTCTTTTTAAAACTCCAAATGTCCTGGATCAATTTGACCAAAGGGATACCAAAAAGTCCAAAACATGAAGACTATACAAGGATTTAATTGATCTATTGTCATTTGAAAATATCCAAAAGAAGATTATTTTGCCCTTAAAATTGATTACCATTCCCAAAGTGACTTAAAACACGTAAAAATGAAACTATTTTAAAAATTTGTAGGTACTCTACAAAATTTTTGTGCATAGATGCTTTTCAGATGCAATGTAGATCCAGTGTGGCTCAAATCAAGGAAAATTGTAGCTTCAAAGAATTTTGAAACTGTAAAATTGTACTTGCCATGTATGCTTGTATTTTTATGGGATGGTGGTGAAAGCGGTTGAGGTGAAATTTGATACTGTCATTGGAACCGACTGTGTTTTCATCACATTTGTATAATTTCAGATAGACAGGCACCTGCTTGTCTATGAATAATCATGAAGGAGATCTGTAACAGAAAAAGAGTGTAGGAGTGGTCATACACATTGTGTCACGTAGTCAGAAGATAACTCTTCTAAGGAAATTCAGAGGAACAAAACATACAAACGTTTCCAAATAATTCCTAGTCTGTCACTATATAAGGCCATTCATGATATTTTCTGTCTCATTTCTGACAGAGCTTCACGTGGTAAGAATTACTACTTGATTTAAATTGAAGAAATATAGCCAAGATCTACAAAAAAGCAGAAGAAATAAAAGCATGAATGCATGTAGTAATACGATTTTTGTAAGTGATTAGCACATCCTTTTAAAAGCCGGTTGTAAATGAAAGCTTTGAAGCTTTGTCTTTGGGTGATGTAAAACAATACATATAGATAGTTAGATAGATAGATAGATAGATAGATATAGACAGATAGATAGATTTGGCAGACAATAATTTGTTAATTAAATTGTTTTGCAATGTTTAGCATTATAAATTAGAAAGTAGGGCGTTAAAGCCAGTTTTCCTAAGTAAAACACAAAATCTTAATTATTATTAGTAGTATGTATAATTATATCTCTCGCTACTGTTCCAAATAACAAAAAACTGAAGACATTTCTATCCCACTGTTAGCATTTCTTAAACAGAACAGAGTAAGTTTATATGCTGTGCTATGTCACAAAGGGATGAGACAGCTAAAACTACAAACGGTTGCATTTTGTTAATTCATTTTTTTTCATATGTGTTAAGTATATATTCCTCGTCAAATCACCTCAGAAGAAAAGCAGACAAACGTGAACAATGGATCTACTTGTAGTGAAATTATGTGAGTATGTTATATTTTGCACTGTTACTGAAGTAGTGTCAGCTTCCAGATGTAAACTGTTTAAAATCTAGTTGAAAAGAAACCAAAATGCTAATTTATAACTGATATGTTATAAATCCTACAAAATGCATTTTTATGAAAAACTGTTTTTGAAATTCAAAGTAGTTTCCTTAAATTCTCTCTATGTATTTACTTACTTTTAAACATAAAAATTTGTGATTTTAATTTATGAAAGGCTTAAATTGTTACATACAATGTTACATACTGATGTACAACATGTCCTTTTTTATGTCTGCAGTTGCTGTCAGTGCTTTTTGGCTCACTCTGTGTCAAAGTCAAAATACCAACACGCTGAAGGATGTTCTAGCTGATTGTTTGAATGACACTGACTATGCTAAGCTTCTGCAGACAGCCAAAACAGGTCTTCCACAAACAAACACATCTCATCGTGTTGTCGTTGTTGGAGCTGGCATGGCTGGATTGACAGCTGCCAGGCTACTTAGCAAAGCAGGACATAAGGTCTGACATAAGATGTTTTATCCAGGTTATTTAAGATTTTGTTCTATTATCTGTGACAGACGAACCTTTGTTTTTCTTAGCCTTAATATATAATTATTAGATGTACTGCAAGTTCTATTAGTAGTCCTGGTATAGTGAAAAGAGTTGAAGGTTTTAATTTTTTTTTTCGTTTTCAAAGAGATTAGTGTGTGACGATAAACAAAGCAAGCAATATTGCATACATATTAAATAATATGTATTTGTGTTTTGTAATATTTAAATAAGGTCACCATATTAGAGGCTAGTGGACGAGTTGGTGGACGTGTGGAGACCTATAGGAATGACAAAGAGGGTTGGTATGCTGAACTTGGGGCTATGAGGATCCCAAGTTTTCATAAGTGAGTGAAATCAGTTATTTAAAGCTGGCCATTTTTAATACCACAGTGGTGATAGAGTCTACTTCTGCTCCTAATTTATCTATCGAACCTTGTGGAAACTCAAAGCCTGATTGTTTTTCAACAGTATTTCACTTCAGTTTGCGAAGGATCTGGGAGTTGAGCTAAATCTTTTCATCATGGATGACAACAATACTTTCTATCTGGTGAATGGAATACAGCCACAAAGGACAAGGGAAGTGAAGGAAAAGCCTGACATCCTGAAATACAATCTACCACCAAATGAGATTGGTAAACCGGCTGACAAGCTCCTACAGCAAGCATTAGAAACGGTATGTTGAGGGGTTACGTTAGTTCTACCACTTGGCGTTAAATGTTTCAACATAAACACCAAAACTGAGTTGATTTTGTTTGGTCTAAATCTAACAGACCTATATCGAGCTGAACAGTTGTGTGAATATGGGTTTTTATACTAACACTTATTTGAATGATTTCCATTTTAAAAAAGCTGTTAAACCAAAATTCTGTAAAAATATAGTCATGTGAACAAAGAAGTGCATCACATAAAAATTATTTATTATTTATGAACATTTGTTCTTATTTCATACAGTGCCAAGAATAAAGGTTTGTGTACTTGAACACAACACATTTGAAACCAGTTTAATTTGGTCAAACAGGCATATCTGCCCAGGCCTAATTACTCCATGCTCTCTGTCTGTTTCTTCACGGTAGTTTTGTTTTAATTTCGAAACCTGTGATTTTTCTATTATGCCTCGCACAAATGTCAAATTAGTGTGGTCTCCCTCTGAATTCTGATGAGTGCACTTCGTTAACTGCTCATTGTACATGTATTTGCAGTCACTGCTAAGTGCAGGGATGGGATTTGGCCCACAGTTCTTGTCAATAAAATAAAATAAAAATAAATAATAAATCCTAGATTAGTTGACGGTAAACACTTGGATTCTAAAAGGTTAACACAACTCTAACAACAGGTTAGACTGTTACAGCTGCGGGGGCAGATGTGTGGTGAGTGTGAGAGAGGACCCAGATGCTGGCACTGGCTTGGATGTGAGCGAGCTTTATTAACACACTGGAGGCACAAAGAAAAACACGGCGAACGAAACAAAACCTAAAGGTGACCTAGGCTATGTCCACACGTACACGGGTATTTTTGAAAATGGAGATTTTCCGTTTTCGTTTTAAAAAATAATCCCGTCCACACGTAAAGGCAGAAATGAAGGAAAACGCTGCTAGGAACATGCCAAAGCAGCAGGTGGCGCTATATTCCTAACCGTGTAGAAATGTTGGCCAATCAGAAGTCTAGAAGCCTCGGTGGGAAATAGTAAACAAAGATGGGGCATAGAAGCAGAACCGAGTCGTATGTGTGGAGGGACAGTAACTGTGTGTGTATATGTAAGCATTTAAACACTGCAGAGAGGACAATTAACAGTAACAGTATTGTAGAAATTCATTTCACCGAAACAACAACGTGGCGCACACTGTGACGTCAAAAAAGGCGCACGCCTTTGACACTGCGTTTTCTCCGTTTTTCTCGTCCACACGTAACTGCAAAAATGGAGTTTTAGAAAATATCCACCCTGGCCGGAGTTTTTAGAAATCTCCGTTTTCAGTGACCAAAAACGCCGTTTACGTGTGGACGAAAGGTGCAAACGCATAGAAAAATCTGCGTTTTCAAAAATACCCGGGTACGTGTGGACATAGCTCTAGACTGGGAATGACTAACGGAACTAACCCGAACGGACGACTCTGGAGAAAACACAGGGAAGAGACAGACAAACTAGCGAAGAACACCAGCGAACACACACTATAACTACACAGAAGGGAACGAGGAAACTACACACATGAGGGAGGCAGAGCTGATTGTGATAGACAAGACGAGACGGGAAACGTAAACTAATCACACTGGCAAGAAACACACCTTCACAATAAAACAGGAAAATACAGAACACAGGGAAGCCACATAACAAACCCTAAAACTAGAACTTGAGAAACACTGAAAAAAACTAAGGACCTTGACATCATGAGAAGAAACCAAAAATGAAAAGTACAAAACTCAAAAAACACTGGGTAGTAGGTAGGTAGGTAGTTCATTCAGGTATTACATCTGCTTGCCATATAAGAGATTGTGTTGATATGCAGCTAGATGTGTATAAGTAATCTCAATGATGTATACTTCTCTAGGTGAAAAAAGAAGTCATACGACTGGGTTGTAGAGAGGCACTGAAAAAATTTGACCGCTATTCTGTGAAGGTAAAGTTCATGATAGCTAAACTTTATTTTTTCTCTCTGACCCACTGTGATTTCATAACCAGAAACTTTGTTTGCCTAATAGGATTACCTGAAAGAAGAAGGTGGTCTGAGTTCTGACGCCATTAGGATGATTGGTGACCTACTTAACGAGCAGAGCCTTATGTACACTGCACTCACTGAAATGATCTATGACCAAACTGATGTTAACGACAGCGTCAAGTAAGACTTTGTAACTAAACTATATAGAAGAGTATAGAAGAGTTCACAAACATAAGTGAAACAAATTAGTAGATCAAATCATGAAATGTTCATTTATTGAACTGAAATTCTTATTTTCTTATTTAAATTAAGAATAAACTTTTTATTCCCCTCTTTATCAGTGCTTAAACTGTGCATTTAAAACTTTAGATGAGCTGTATGTTTTAATCATTTGAAGTAGAGAATGTAACAATTCATTGCTTTAACCAGGGGTGGGGGAACTCCAGGCCTCAAGGGTGGGGGTACAGTAAGTTTTAGATGTGTCCTTGATCCAACACAGCTGATTTAAACTAATGAACTAATCATTTGATTCAGGTGTTTGACCCAGGGTGAGATCTAAAACCTGCAGGGCACTGGCCCTTGAGGCCGGTGAGTTGCCCCACCCTGCTTTAACCTGATAGCACAATTTCCTGATGTGATGTGTCATCATTTCTGTCTAAAAAAAAATGAAAATTTGACTTTAGGCTGTATTGCTGTCAGCAGGACTCAACAGTACCATATTTTTTGGTCTGTAAGGCACACTGAAAATATTTACATTTTCTTAAAAATCGACCGTGCGCCTTATAATCTGGTGCACCTTATGCATAAATTGTGGTTGTGCTAACTGACCTCGAACCAATTTGATGTGGTACACGGCGCTCAAATCTGTTGAAAAAGGTTTTAGTATGACTTTGGTAAGGTACGAAGCCACACCACTTGAAGGATTGTCAGAGCATTACGGCTCCCGTAGTCAGGAGCCTTGCGGAGTAATACTTACTGTCCTTCAAGATAATATTATTATATTATATTATGTGTGTATAAGGACCCCAAAATGGCTCCTATTAAGAGACATGCTTGTGAAGCAGATTTTAAACTCATGGATATCAGTCATGCAGTAGAACCTGAGAATAGAGCAGCTGTGAGGAAATTCAACATTAATGAATCAATGATACGGAAGTAGAGGAAGCAATAGGAATAAGCTGAGTAAAGTTTGACTTATCTGACTGCTTTGCTTTACTTAATGCGTTTTATAATCCGGTGCACCTTATGCTCCGAAAAATACGGTACATGCAGAGTTTTCATTGCACTTATACATGTTACATTTTATTATTTAATTCTATGAAACTGAAAACATTTGAGACCTCAATTTATTGTTAAATTAAGCTAAAATGTAAAAAAACATATTTACTAGACATTGATTACTAAAGAATTCATGTGAAAAATATATATCTCTGTTTTTCTTTATTTTATTTTAAAGGTACTATGAAGTGAAGGGTGGGTCAGACCTTCTCCCCAAAGCTTTTCTGAATGGCCTTGATGTCACCATTCTTCTTAATTCTACAGTCAAGCGTATTACCCATTCAGATGAAGTTACTGTATCATATCAAAGAGGCCAACAGTCTAATTTTACTGATTTTAAAGCTGACATTGTCCTGGTAACAACAACAGCCAAAGCAGCTCTTTTCATAGATTTCGATCCCCCTCTCTCTATTAAAAAGATGGACGCCCTGAGGTCTGTCCATTATGACAGCGCCACTAAAGTCGTGCTCACCTTCAAAAACAGGTTCTGGGAGGATGATGGCATCCAGGGGGGGAAAAGCATCACAGATGGACCATCTCGCTTCATCTACTACCCCAGCCACAGTTTCCCAAATAATAAGACCATTGGTGTCCTCTTGGCTTCCTACACCTGGTCTGATAACTCCCTACTATTCCTAGGTCCAAACGATGATGACCTTAAAGAGTTGGTTTTGAGAGATTTGGAAAAGATTCATGGCAAGAAGGTCAGGGATCTCTGCACAGGGGTCATAGTGAAGAAGTGGAGCTTGGATCCTTATAGTTTGGGTGCCTTTGCTTTATTCACACCCTACCAACACTTAGAATATGCTGCAGAGCTCTTCAAAAGTGAGGGCAGGGTCCACTTTGCTGGTGAACACACAGCCGTCCCTCATGCTTGGATCGAGACATCAATGAAATCTGCAATCAGAGCAGCTATCAACATCAACAAAGCTGCAAAAAAAGAGTCAGTCAGAAGTGCAACACGAGATGAGCTCTAATGGAACGACTGTAGCGTATAGATGATTTGAACCAAATGATCAGTCAGCTACCACAAACATATGTATGATTAGCTGGTGATGCTGAATTGTCTCTATTTCTGAAACCTCTTTTTATATAAAAGAACATTGCACGTATACTGTTTATTTGCTGTTTTTCTCCACTGGTGCTTGCTTGTAATTTTATTACAGCTTCTGTATCGTAATATACTGTAGCTTTATTGGTACGGCTTGTTAACATTATTTTAATCATTAGCATTATTAGCCATCTGGTTTCATGGGTTGAGTTAAACTTGGTAAAACTTCCTAAGAAATGAACTTTACTTAGCGTTAACCTTTTTTATCTCTATGACTTCAGTCACAGCCTCTTAGAATGTTTTTTTTAGTTTCTTCATGTATTACAAAGTCATATATTACCTATTACTTATATATTACGTATTACTGCATATTGTTTACATTGAACTTCTCATGCTTGCATCTCATTGATCACTTTGTTCTGACTGACTATTATTTTTGGATATATTTTTGTGTATAATGCAAATTTATCAGCGATTTTCTTTAACTTCTTTTTTACCTTTAATGGCTGTTTTGTGTGTTGAAAGATAAAATGGGAAATAAAATATAACTTAGAAACATGGGTTGTCCTTACAGTTTTTGCACCCTAGAGAGATGTAAATTGGAAAAAAAAATTAGAATGAATTTCACATGTAAATGTTTAATTACATTGTTCTATATTGTTCTTCAATATTTCATATATATTATATAATTTTGTACTCACAAGTCTTTAAATTAAAGTCTAAATTATCATCTTTGTGGTCTTGAGAGGCTGCATTACCCTAAACACTGTTACAATCATTTTTACAGAATTATTCTGGAACAAGAAGTGTCTTGTTTTGATATGTACACATATCTACACAACTGTATAGTATAACATGATTGGGATTCTACGTAGCATTTTCAGTGAAAACGCTACGTCCAGAGATTTATTTTCCTGGATAATTGAGAATGCATCAAGATGTTTTAACCCACTTTGGCAAGGACTGCCTAAAGCTTTCTCCCACTGAAAACGCTACGTCCAGATGAAGAGAATCAACCTTTGGAGATTTACTTTCCTGGATGATTGAGAATGCATCAAGACGTTTTAACCCACTTTGGCAAGGACTGCCTAAAGCTTTCTCCCACTGAAAACGCTACGTCCAGATGAAGAGAATCAGCTTTTGGAGATTTACTTTCCTGGATGATTGAGAATGCATCAAGACATAAGCTTATTGCTTTCAGTGCCAATAAAATATCAGAGATATGAACTCAGTGTAAACTGTCTTTAACTTTATTTGTAGCCAGAAAGAAGAAAAACAAACAAAAAACAAACAAAAAGGGAAATAAACAAAATAAAACGGGGGGGGGGGGGATTTGATCAGAGACAGTAACCAAGACCCAAGTTGAGATGTTTGCTGACTGAAGACTAATGTGTTACATGCAGAGCTGTAATCAGTGAAAAGTAATCTCACATATGTTCCTTTATGATTAAAATGTTTCGGTGCTATATCAGGACCAAGCTGATATCATCTTCTATGGATTTATTTTTGCAATCATACAGGTCCTTGGTATAAAAATAGGCATTTTTCTTCAAACAGCTTCATCCCACATATATGAATATGCTGTTTTAGTCAGATTTGGAAATTCTTAGTTGTTATGGGTTTTTAGAAACAGTGATATCAACAGTCCCCCATTGTTGTATTACAAAACAGGCTTGTGTGTCTTATCCTGGTAACTTCAGGGTTTTCCCTGGGTTTTCTTTACTTCAAAGGTGGTCCGCTTCTTACCAGGGGTATATCCTTATGCTAACTTATCCTGCAATCCTAAACTACTCTGGAGCAGGTTATGTTTGAGATTAGCGATCAACAGATATCCAATTACCACCTACTGACCAATCATTTCTCTGGAAGTTGGTAACCAACTTCATGTCACTGCCTATCATTATTGCAGATGTTAGGGTAAGTAAATCTAATTATCATTATTATTATCATTATTATTATTATTACTTCAGTTATGGTGATGACATTTCTACTATTCAAATCTTATGCTACTTATTGGTTTTGGTACAAATAAATGTTTGTTTCTGTAACCCACCTAAAATTTGCCTCATGAAAATGAACTGCTGTTTCCAAAGAATGTCAGTAGGTGGCACTATGAGATTGTTTAGTGCTTGTGAACTTGAGTTAATATAGAGAAGGAGAACAATAGTGATGTGCGATACCACTGATTTCCTTTCTGATCCGATACCAAGTAAAATTCAGGGCTGTATCGACGATACTGATCCGATAACGACACTCTGTACAAAAACTTTATGTTTTATTGTATTTCATAATACAATAAATAATTGTATTATGTAATTGTAGTAATAATATGAGGATATAGCTTCATAATGATTACAGGATATCAGACTACTTGTTCTTATTGCTTAATAATGCAGAATTATCATATAGAAATAAAAAAATGAAGTTGTGCGCTATTTGAACACGTTGCCTGCCTGCAGCACTAAAGGACTCCATGAGAGATGTCTGTCTCACCCTAGCAGCACCTGTCCCTCTCCTCCTCTTCAGTTCACCTCAACATAAGCTCATCATATTCTGTTATATGATTTACTCTGAGGTGTTTGACGAGGTTAGTGGTGTTGCCACAACACCTCACTGTCTTGGGGGTACCTGCACCAAGTACCTGCAGAGGGTCAGGCAAGTCCGGGCCATCAACACCTACGCCCTGCCCGTGATCAGGTACCCTGCTGGGGTAATAGGCTGGCCAAAGGAGGAGATAGAAGCCACTGACATAAAGACAAGAAAGCTCCTTACCATGCATGGAGGGTTTCACCCCAAGTCCAGCACCCTGAGGCTGTACGCTAAGCGGAAGGAAGGGGGCCGGGGACTGGTGAGTGTCAACACCACAGTCCAGGATGAGACAAGGAACATCCACGAATATATAATGAAGATGGCCCCAACTGACAGCGTGCTCAGAGAATACCTCAGGCAGCAGAAACCCAAGAAAGAGGAGTAAGGCGAGGAACCATCATGGAAGGACAGGCCCCTGCACGGTATGTACCACCAGCAGATAGCGGAGGTGACTGATACCCAGAAATCCTACCAGTGGCGGGACAAAGCTGGACTGAAAGACAGCACGGAGGCACTAATCATGGCAGCACAAGAACAAGCTCTGAGCACAAGATCCATAGAGGCTGGGGTCTATCACACCAGGCAAGACCCCAGGTGCAGGCTGTGTAAAGATGCTCCAGAGACAATCCAGCACATAACAGCAGGGTACAAGATGCTAGCAGGCAAGGCATACATGGAACGCCATAACCAAGTGGCCGGCATAGTGTACAAGAACATCTGTGCCGAGTATAACCTGGAAGTCCCGAGGTCAAAATGGGAGATGCCCCCAAGGTTGATGGAGAATGACCGAGCTAAGATCCTGTGGGACTTCCAGATACAGATGGACAAAATGGTGGTGGCTAACCAACTGGCCATAGTGGTGGTAGACAAACAGAAGACGGCCATAGTTATCGATGTAGCGGTTCCGAATGACAGCAACATCAGGAAGAAGGAACACGAGAAGCTGGAGAAATACCAAGGGCTCAGAGAAGAGCTCGAGAAGATGTGGAGGATGAAGGTGACGTTGGTCCCAGTGGTAATCGGAGCACTAGATGCAGTGACTCCCAGCTAGGCGAGTGGCTCCAGCAGATCCCTGGAACAACATCGGAGATCTCTGTCCAGAAGAGTGCAGTCCTAGGAACAGCTAAGATACTGCGCAGGACCCTCAAGCTCCCAGGCCTCTGGCAGAGGACCCGAGCTTGAAGGATTAACCGCCCGCAGGGGCGAGCGGGGATTTTTTTTTTTTACTCTATATATATATAGATATATATACAGTATATGTAACCCAGTACTATTTTGCTGTCACTATAGTACGTCACAGAATGAATGTCAATATCCATTTCATCTTGGATGAAGACCGCCATTTCAGCTGCCAAAACCGCAGCACAGAGCTCAAGACGGGGCACGGTGTGCGCTGGGTGTGGGGCCAGCTTTGCCTTTGCCATAACAAATCCCACATGAATCTCTCCTGTTGCAGAAATTGTTTTCAAGTAAGCCACAGCAGCTATAGCCATGACTGAAAAAATGGAAGATGTAAGTTTATTAGACAAAGTGTGTGCTTGAAATCATTCAGTGTTTCATAATCTATTCAGAGCTGAACAAGGTTCAGAATCTAGAAGTTTGGAAAACGGAAACTTCAAACAGCTGAAACCAACAGGAAGCAGCTTCAAACAAACACAACAAGAGAAAAAACTCTAAATTTTTTGCATTAAAGTTGTACATTTCTAACAAGGGTATTTTAAAGGAGACAGGTCTCCTGATTTGAAGGCGCTGTCACGTGCTCTTAGTAGAGCTCTCACCTCACTTTTGAGGCATGGCTTCTGGTTCGGGAACACTTTAACAGTCTTTGTTGTTTCGATGCATTCTCAATCATCCAGGAAAGTAAATCTCCAAAAGTTGAATCTGTTCATCTGGACGTAGCGTTTTGTGGGAGAAACGTTTCGTCACTCATCCAAGTGACTTCTTCAACTGACCTCACAGCCCATTGTTCCTTCAGTGGGCTGGTTTCAGTCATTATGCAAATGTACCGTTTATAAGGTTTGGGGAAACCTGCAGTCAGCTGAGACTGAAGAAGTCACTTGGATGAGTGACGAAACGTTTCTCCCACAAAACGCTACGTCCAGATGAACAGATTCAACTTTTGGAGAGTCTTTGTTGTTGTTACACTCTCACTACAGAAGTTGATGTATGAGAGTACGGCAAATGTGTGGCCCTCCAAGTCTGATCCTTCTGCAAATACACTCCAATTTGTGTTATCAAAACACTCCTGTAGGCAGGGTTCGTACGGGTGCTTGAAATCCTTGAAAATGCTTGAATTTTAATGTTGTCTTTTCAAGGTTGGGAAAGTGCTTGAATTTCAGATGTGGTGCTTGAAAGTGCTTGAAAATGTAACTGTATTTCATTCACCACAAATAAACTATCTGATTAAATAGTTTTCTTATCAGATAGAGAAATAAAAATGAGTCGCAAAATGTAAAAGCAAAATTTCCCTGCCTGGGCTTCCTTGCGTCTGTTTCAACGTGTGACCCCGCCCCTCCCTCGGCCAGTCGGGGATGAGTGCGCTAACATACCTGTAGGTTGCTGTTTAAATGAGTGTATGATGGAAAACGACAGTGGCGGAGTTTGCGCTCTCCAGTCGCATGATAGGTGAGTGCTAGTAAATAATTTCCCAGTACGCGTACGTTACGCATGCAATTTTTTAAAATTATGATTATTATTTTGCTAGCTATCAAACTCGCTGGAGAAATGATTGAAATGCACTGAGTGTGATGCAGTATGGCAGCGCTATTATGGAATATGCTGTGAACTTAGCTAACATTACTTAGCAGTAATATGAGTTAATTTACTCAAGTGAAAGCTTTAAACATTAGCCCGATACATAACTAGCCAACTTAAGGCTTTCTGATTAACCCTCTGGGGTCGACCCAGAGTCTCCATTTCAACTTGGGTCGAACGTGCGGACTTCAAGCTATATACCAGTGTTTAAACTGTGTTGATAGGCCACGTAAAACCGGTGTTTTTTGTTTTTAATAAAACAGTGGCGTTTACTCCGGGAAGAAACGGTAAAAAAACGGCGTTTTCTATGGAGAGCGCTAGCAAAGACGCTTTGCTTGTGAGTGAAAAAAGAAAAAGAAAAAACACTCCTTCCCTATTGGTGGAAAAATGTACCATGTCGACCAATCAAAAAATGATATGGCAACATGTGCAATTTGGTCGTTTGGGAAGAGGGGGAAGTTTTAGGAGTGACCGGCGAAAGAGAGAGAGAGCGAGTGAGCGAAAGACACAGAGAGAGTTTTGATACGTGAGAGATTTGTGACGTTTGCCGTGTTTGGAGTCTCAAGTTAGTGTGTTGTCTTGTGTAGTTAGTGTGTAGTTTTTGTTTTGTGTGTCAGTTCTACTAGTGAATGTCACAGTTGCTGCAAAAAAGCCACCAAAGGCAGATTGCAGTGTAAACGCTGAGTGACACACCTGCCGTCAAACCTGCAGGTTTATCCCTGTGCTGTTCTCATCTGTGTTATAGTGACACAAACTATTTTTTGGAGTTGCATAAATAATTTGTGTGCCTTCTTATTTGACGAACAGCACCTGATTGTTCTGTAAATAGTTTTAAATGGTTATATAAAAAACGTCTGAGCCTTGGCTGCATTTTTTTTTTAGGTAAATAGTACCATATAACTTTGTTGTTTGCAAAACTTGTGCATATTTTTAAAAAAATGTACAATTTGCATTTCAAGTTATGAAAATGATTCCTTAAACATGCTTGTGGTTTTTACAGTCAAAAATATCACTTTTTACTCGTATTTTAAATTATGTCTGAATTTAGATAAATTGTGCTGAAATAAAGGTGAAAGGTAAAGGTGAAATATAGAGGCCAAATCAAAAGTAGTCAAAAACGACCAATTATACCCTGGACACCAGAGGGTTAAAGGCTAAAAGCAAAGTTGTCACCAAGTACTGTTTATATTTGTGTGTATTGCTGCAGCTTTTTTAAGTATTAACTTGGTGCCTTTGGGTGAAACAATGGTAATATGAGGGACCGATCCATATGGTCACAAAGAATAACCACTTGTTTCTGTGCTACCCAAGTTCCCCAGCTTTCATTCAAAATGTGTTTATCGTCAGCACCTACACATTAAACTACTTAAACATTATAAATGTCTTCAAGTTCACACTGAGGCCTGTGGGACACTATCAGCCACTCAGACAGTACACACATTTATGTGTATTTGTATATGAATATTTCATACTTTAAGGCTGCCTGTTTATTTAAGGGAGATGAACAAAATACATTGGAATTGTACATAATAATATCACGGATGATAAATTAGATTTTAAGTAGATGCTTGTGCATTCTTAAAGTCTTATATGTTGAATTGAACTATGTGATCTGTTCAAAGCCTCTCAGTCAGTGCTGTTCTCCATTGTCTGTCTGACATGATGTTATTAGCACAAACACTTTAAAGGTGATCATTTAGGACTTCAGCAATAATACAGACAGCAATGTAGTTAGCAATAAAACAGTTTTATTGGGAATTAACTTAAAAAACAAACAAACAAACAAACATCTATTTTTTGTCACACAGGAAAGAAGCATCAATATCTGATGAGAAGACTTATTTCTGTTTTGTTTTTTTGTTGTTGTTTTTTCAACAGGAGAAGAATATCTAACAAGTTGATTTGTTCACATTTTCACATCTTAATTTTTAAGTGAAATGTGCATTTTGAGTTTATACACTATGTATATAAGGTGGCCGTTTCCTTTTGCAGTATTTTTATGTGGGGTATTTTTCTATGTCTTAACAAAAGGGGAGCAAAGGTGTCTTTTCACATGGTCTTACTGAGGTGATGCGAATTGAAACATGCATTCTTTTCTTTCTTTTTTTTTTTT
>CAKLIZ010001003.1:48418-60214 GCA_922035795.1 Oreochromis mossambicus | reverse complement strand
GACCAACACAGAGAGACTGAGGAGGAGCTTCTTCCCGCAGGCGATACACTGTAAAAACGATAACTAGTAATTGTTGATTTGAGTAAAGTTTTCAAATTAAACTGACTTAGAAATAAAACTTTCCATTTACAACCTAAAATAGCTTGTCTGCCCAACAAATTTCTTCCATTGTTGTCCTAACTAAGATTTTCTAGAGAGCATAACAAAGATTATCAACTTTTGAATAGATTTTTTGAGTCGAGTTGGGAACCGGTGGGAAACCCCGTAGGTCACTGGCACACGTCGTGGTCTGAATAAATTTGAACTAGACCAAACGAGTCTGAGCAGACTGTGTGATAGTGGTTTGTCGATGTGTTCTGAACTGAAAACCTGCTAAGAAACTTTGAACAAACGTGGCCAAAATTGGATGAAAATTACAATTTTTCGACCATTACGGATTTTACCTGGTCTGAAGTTGGAGTGTATTATTTGACCATTTTTTGGACAGGTGCGGGAGCTGCCGGCCATTTGCCCTAGCAGGTAAGCTAAGGACATCTGTTATTAGGATTTTCTACAAGCGCTAGGCTGCATCCTCCTGAGGACCCAGGAGGGTGGAACGAGTAAAGCACTGAAAAAAAGCCAAACAATAACATATTTAAGTCATCTAAGGGACTTATATATCATGTTTAAGCTAGCGAAGGACCGCGCGGGGGTTGAAAATGATATGCCGGGAGTTCGCTGTTCTCGCTGCTCTAGCGAGCCTTGAATCCCCAGCTAGCTATCGAAGCTGGTGGTAACAGACGTCTCCGAAAACGTAGAAGCATTTTGGCAAAAATGTGTTGTCTTAATAAACTGAGCAGATATTTGAAATTTACACAGCTACATTCTCGCTTGAAAATACCTTAAAAGTTTACTTTGTGACCCAGAAAGAGTAATAAGAGTAATATTAAAACTAAGTGGCTGCCGCCATTGTTTGAAACTAGAATCGGCTGGGCCGCGCTATGAATTCTGGCATAGGGTGGGCCACGAAGGATACACCTGACCCATCCTTCAAAGCTGTGGAAAGTATTGTATTGTTTTGAGAGCCTTTTTGTTGGTGGAGTATTGATTTTATGTACAATTCCACGGGTAGACGCGATCTGTACGGTCCGACTTTGCACATGCGCAGTAAGGATCGGGGAGTCCGATCCGTAACTTTTTTTTCTCGTTTTTTTTTTCTACATAATATTGAAATGTTTCATTATTGCAAACATTTTCTCTCAGGCGGAGAGAGGTCGTGGAGTGTCAGCCTATGGTATCTGAGGTCCAGGAGAGATGACCTGCGCTGTTTTCCTCTGAGGAGGTAAGACTGTCCTAATTTATTTATAATTTAAGTATTATTCAAATTGGGCATGATTTATACTTATATTGAAGCAGTACGGTATTTGCTGGGGTAATACATTGGCCAACTTTATTATCTTGTGCTACCACTCCAGTCAAGGCCCTTGCCAGTGTTATATTGAAATCCTTACCCTGAACATTTCTGCCAGTACAAGAAAAGAGTCCCCATGCTAAATCGAAATTGTGAAACAGAAAGGCAATCTCATAATTTTGACTTAGCATGTATTTTTTTTCTTTTTGTGCTAGAAATAGGACTTCTATAGTCTGAGATTGTTAGGGAAAGAATACTAAGGCAGGTCACAGAATCTGATTGGTCACAGATTTTGGTGCAACTTAGAACATAATATGTATTTTCATATTGATACTGGGTTTTGTGGGGGGTGTTTCTATTCCTGTGCAAAAGACGTATTCATGAGAGATTTTTGAAGTAGGTAGGTTTTGCTGTTGATGACACAGTCAGGCATATAACATGGTGCAGACTGTCCAAGACAGCTACCCAGGAATTTTCTGTGTTGAATAAATGACAATATTTTGGTGAATGTATTGTTTAGATATCTGAAAATTTCATCGGATCACAAGCAAAGACCTCCTGGGGACCTTCAATGCATCCCTTGACAAAGTTGTGCCTGGCCTGCTGAAACTGTACTGGTCTAAGAAGGGAGCTCTTGGTGAGGAGATGGAAGACCTCCTGGATAAACTTGATGAACAGGTGAGTGAAGGAGTGAAGTGCTCCTTTATCTGACATTTTCAGAAGAGAGTATACTTTTCTCTTAACAGAAACTGAAAAAGATGTTGGCTTCAAATAAAACACATCAGTGGATATGTCAGTAAAAATGAATGTCATGAGTCATTGCTTTGTTCTTATTTGGCAGTATTTTATTTAATTTGTAAAACAAAAGTAAAATTGTTAAGATGGTGTTGTTGTTTTTTTGGGGCGGGGGGGGGGGGTTGTACGTTTTGCGTGTTGCTGGGTCTGACCTGTGCTTTACTTTCATTACTATGAGACTGATTTTGCATTGTGTATAGTACACCATGTTACTTCACTAATTGAAATTCTTGTTTTCCACTGAATACTCTTTAGACATCCAACACTGTGTCCAACTTGCACTGAGAGGCCTGCCCATTTTCCTCAAGAGAAGATGCAACAGAGGTTTTCCTGAAGTGCTTAGTAAGTACAAAAAAGTAATGCAAGTAAAACTAATTTCTATGAGATGTTTTTAAAGGATGAGTTTATCCAAAATGGAAATGTACACTTTCTCAGTGCAGTCCAGATAATTTTATAGTGGGGATTGCAGTTGTCATAACTCTCACTCCTTTTTTTCTGCTGAGCAGCAGCTGGGCATTGTTAGTGGTTGTTCCATAGCAGAAAATATTTTTGTACAAAACTCACAAGGTGGCATTAATTTAAAAAAAATAAGCTTTTTCTTCTTAAAACCTCCATGGGTCAAACGACCAGCATGGTATAGAGGTTAAAGTTAAAATCTTTAGAAATTTGTTTTGTCTTTAGTTTTTCTTAGCTTTCAATAATTCATATTTTACTTTTCTTCAGGACACTGACATTTTGGAACCAGTGTTGAACGGTGCATCAGTTGCCATCCTCACCATCCTACAAGATGACGATGCTGATACGTCTGTGCGAGAACATGCAGTTGTGTTGGAAGGGGACATTGTGCTACATAACATTCCAGATCTCTCTACTGCCCTGGCACACCTCTTTGGCCTTCTGTGTGCCCTCAACATTGATTATCCAAAGCAGATGAGTTTTACCTTTGAAGCAATTCAGGCCATCTTATTTTGGCCTGGTCGGACATTATGAAGGTGAAGTGGATAAATCATTATTCGAAATGTAAATTTTAGTCAGATGAAACTGTATTGTTGAGAATATATGGTGAAAATTTGTCTTGTAGTATTTTAAAAGATTTGTTATAGTGTTAGTTTCCTCTTCATTGATGGTAACATTTCTAATAACTTTTAACTTCCATAGTTCATCATAGTAAGCCTGTGTAAAATGTCAATGTCTGGGTACATAGGCAATCGTTTGTAGCACTACCCTATTTAATGTGCAATAGTTATGTTCAGCTTTTACAAGACGGTCAGGGTGTGTGTGCATGAATTATTAAGTTGCTGGACACTTTTCTTTTTTGGTTCTGGACTCTGGAATTTTAATGTCTCTGCTGGGGTGCTCAAAGCACCCAAAAGAAACTGGCAACACGTTTTTGTTTGTTTGTTATTTCTTTTCTTTCTTTCTTTTTGTTTTTTTTTAACAGAAATTCACCCTACTACCCATGACATTCTGAAATGTACTGAAAAGACTGTTGAACAAAATAAATAAGCTTTTAGATAACATTGAATTGTGCTTTGTTTTATTCTATATCTATTTATTAAGTGTTTTTTCAAGTATAATAACAACATACATTTTCCTTTGTTTATATAGGTAAATTTTCAACTCACTGGAGTAAGAATTGTATGATTACTCAACAAGAATATCTGTGTTTGGTGAAGGCAGAAATACATGGCATTGAAACCAGAATTTCTTCGTTAGACTTCCAGGATTATCCTAATTAGGTGAACAAGAAGATCCAAGTTGGCAGAACTTGTAAATCTTAGTTAAGTCAACAACAGTTGGCAAAAGTTGAGAAAACTCAAAAATCTCTTGCATCATGTTGCCTTGAAATTTTACGTTTTCTCAACATTTTCTTTTTTACAGTGTGAAACCCGGGATTCGCTCAAGGCCCAGAGAGGAATTGGCAGAGCTGAGATCGTGAAACGAGGCGAACAGAGAGCTAGCTCACATGATTGCAAGGTAAGCACCACCTGTTTATTTTCGAAGTGTGCATATTGTTTAAAGCCTAAATTATCTGTTCGCTAAGTTGAACGTATCTCAGTGTAAATTCACTCAGTATGTTAAAGAAACGGTGTTTGATCAGTTTTAGTGGCGGTGTGTGATCCGTCTTAGTTAGTAATTAATAGAATCGGTGTTTCATCCGTGGCGGTGTGTGATCCGTCTTAGTGATTAGGAAAAAGCAGGAAACGTGTTACTATTAGTTAGAAAGCGGAGTTAAGGCCTTGTCGCCGGCTGAGGGCCGTGCGTGTGCTCCGAGTGTGGCAACTCAACCCATCTTCGGACGCGTCGTTGGGACCTGTGGGGCAGGACAGCCGGGGGTGGTGACCTGGGCACCGGGGGCGCCTTAAATAACTAAAGCTAGGTGTTGGATCCTAGTCGTGGTTGATAACCTGCATGAGAGTGGGGGCAAGTTGCTTCGTTAGTTGCTTTGTTAGTTAGAGTACGACTGCTTGGCTCAGCCCACTGATTGCAGTGTGTGTAGACTGCGTAGTGTGTGTGAAAGCGCCGTTAGAGTCAGCGTCTCGTCTGAAGTACGGGAGTCAATTAAAGTAACAAAAGAATTCGAGTCTAAAAGTGTGTGTTTGGGGAAATGTGTGTGTGTGTGTTGGAAATCGCCGTTAGAGTCGGCGTTTCGACAGAGCTTTGGGAATAAGTGTAGGAACTAAGAGATTTGAGTTTAAGATTGTGTTTTTGTGCTGTATGTGGACGGGAGGCCCTGCCACTAATTGTTGTGTATTCTGAGTTTATTGGGGATTAAATTTGACTGTGTTTTGAGAAAAAAGAGAAATCGCGGTTAAAGGCCGTAATGTAGTTCAAGTATTTTGTGCTGCGATCTGAAGATCGTGAGCTTATAATCTTGTTTTTGTTGAGTTCTAAAAAGCGGACCATATCCACTCTGTGTGTTGATTAGGGCGTTGTCCTGAATCACAGCAGAGAAGGTGTCTCGCAGAAAGTTTGAATGGGACTGTGAGAAGCATGAGGTGTGTGTGAGCCAGCCTCGAGGGGTGGGTTCACAGGCGGAACCAACGAGGAGTAAAATGTGTGTGTGTGACAGAGAAAGAAAGGTGGGGGCGAGTGACCAGCCTGTGAGTGTGTGTAAATTCCTTGATGACAAAAAGGGAGAGAAAGCAGATTAGTTAATTTTCTGTGAAACAATAAAAGTTGAGAAATCAAATTGATCAAATAGGAGAAAATGAAATAAAGTAACTAAAGAAAAACTAAACAGTGGATTAGTGTTAAGTAAATGATAAATAAATTGATAAAATTAATAGTGACATTTAAAGGTGATCAAGTACTCAAGGATGAATGGAGAATTTGTTTGCTGATGGTATGAGAGCTGTTGGGGTTAAAGGAGAATGAGGTTGGAGAAGTGAGTTAGCAGGTTAATGTGTGGGTGTAAAACAATGGGGTAAAAAAAAAAAGGATTCTGGTTTGACCAACCAGTGATCAGATAATAAATTTAGGTGTTAATATAGTAAATTGGGAGATGCTTTCTGCTAGATTGGTGCAGCACAAGTAATTTACTGTATGAGGGAAATTTTATTTTGGTGATAACATTTTGAACTTTCATTTCTGTTGTCCTGTCATCTTAGTAGGTTAATAGCTGATATGCAAATTAGTGGATCGTTCTTAGATTAACGACAGGTGACTGAATTCTAGCATGAGTGAATAAGGTGTGTTGGAGTAGAGACTCTAAAACACTGAGTTTCCTGTTGTGATGTGCGAGTGAATCCTGCACCCAGATACACAACTCTGAATACAAAAGAACAAACTTCTTTTGTGAAATGCATGACAACATGTCACATGTTTTATGATGACAGGGAAAGAGGAAAACATAATAAAATCTGTGGCTCAAATGAGTAAAAAGCACAAACCTGGGAAAAAGAAACTGACTGCTTAAGTTGGAAAATTGTGAAGGGATCTGAAACACTGCAAAAGAAACATATACAAAATCACACACACAAGCATAACATGCATTAACCCTACTAACACAAACACAAGAGAGCTCATGAAGATTAGGCAGCATCTTGAGCATGTGAGTCTGTTTATCATCTTGTCCAAGTCACCTTGTGTGATGCAAAGATCAGTGGACTCATAGCACATTAGTTAAAGATGATCAATTAATAGCAGAAAAGTGTGTAGGAAAGGCAGCTTTAAGAACATGTCCTGCTGGAGATGCAGCTCCACAGACATTCATTAAACCTGCCTAATAACACAAACATACATGCAATGAAAATCAGCTTGTTATCTCTCATCAGTGTTAAAATAGTGTCAATTTAACAGACGCTTGTTATCAAATGCTGAATTTATTCAATGCTGACAGTTAAATCTCTAGGTTGCAGGACAACATAATTTCTGTGGGGAGGAAAAAAAAGAGAGAAAGAAAATGATGAAAACAAAGAAAATAAAAAGTGTGGAAGTGTGAGTGGGAAATTGTCTCCAACTGGGGGAAGCAGTGACACTACAGGCCACCTTCTTCCCCTGCTGGACACAAAAGGAAACATAATTTGGAGTGTTGTGAGTGAAAATAATTAATAACAACATCAAGAAGATTTTTTGTGTTTGCGGTTAAGAACAAATAAAATTTTATTTTCGGGGTTTAAAGTCAGTAGAGTACAAAACAAAATAAGTAGAGATGTGTTGCTTTAGGAGTGATGAAAACATATGCAGTCACGGTGAATAATGAAAGTCTCTTAGTCTGTCGATTACAGGTGGGGAACGGACCTGGATCAATTCTCCATGGGCAGCAGTCGGAAGAAAATTATAGGTTAAAATCATTAGAAAAAAAAAATAGAAACAAGTATTTTTGGCTGAATTGTTTTGCAGCTTCCCGTCCTAATCCTGAACAAGCAAGCTCCAAGGAAGCTAATCTCTCCCTGAAGACACAGAGTGCAGTTCCAGAAGCACGAGCATGAACATCAACAGTGGACAGCAGTCCAAGAGACAATACCAGAGTCCTGAGCAGAGACGTCCAGCAGCACTGTGGGCAAACGGCATCAGAAAGAGAAGATCCATCATCTTGATTGGATGAATGGAGATGCGTTTCCAGCAAGCTGCAACCTCACTGTGTGTGAAGGACCTTTGAGAAGACTGTCTGAGTTTGACATTTGCCGTGTTTGGAGCGAGATGGCAATGAAAGAGACAGTGGGACAAAGAGATACATGGGACAAAGCTGAAGAGAACTGACTGCCATTGGACAGCAAAGTGGGAGAGAAGAACGGAGAGAAAGAAGCAGGTGAGGACAGAGGCTGGTATTTTAGTGTGGGGAATCAAATTGGGTTAAGGAATCCAGGGAGACAAACGACTGCCTTGAAGTGGAGGATTGACAAAGTGTCCAGACCACCACAAAAGGGGGAGGAAGACAAGCACTGAGGTATGCAAGTTTACTGTTGGAGAAAATGGAAAGGTGACACCACACATGCACATGATATGCACTACAGAGAATACAAAATCATACATAAAGTGTCACACATTCAAAAGAGGGTATTTTTAGAAGGGGTTAACAACACACAGCGTGGTTGCCTACGGTAACCTGCAAGCATTTGGGGTTTAGCTGTGCCTGACTAAGACACAGATTTTCATTTAGATGTTTCTGAAACAAAACTTGGAGTGAATGGAGTTTTGTCTCAGAAAAAAGGGGGGAGGTACATAAAAGCACACACAGAAATAGAAAATGTATTAACCTGACTAACACACACACACATGCAATTAAGCTCATTAGGATCAAACACAATTTTAAGTAGGAAATACTGTTACCATCATCCTGTCTGGTTTATTGAGTGGGTTGAGAAGTGATACATAGACGACTAAATTAGTATTATTTTGGGGAACATGATAGCAGGGGTGAACAGAATCCTGCAGCCAGAGTTTAAATGAATAAAATTAGCAGATCTTTTGTTTTTTGTTTTGTTTTGTTTTCATTTCTGATGTATGGGGAAGGTGTTACCATGGCACCAACACTTAGATTTGGTGTGTTTTCACCCATTAGAAAAGAATATTCTGGGACAAGTCCTAAGACCGGGCTTTTGTATTTTTATTTACTTTTGTTTTTCAGTTTTATCTTTTATTTTTCATTTTATTTTTTGTTTTTGAACAGTGCACTGATTTCTGTTTGTGAACTTCTTTTCTTTAAGCAGATCTGCACGTCGGGAATTAAAAGCACTATACAACATGTCGAGAAAACCATTGCAAGTGAGTTTCTCCAAAAATTATAATGGGCTCAGGAGAAAGCCGCTTATTTGGGACAATTAGAAAATGAGAGTCCCTGCTCAAAAAGGATTCAGCGAGGAAATCCAGTCTAAATTCTTCTTTTTCTTTTTTGAAATGACGTCATTTTGCTGTGGGTGGAAATGAATATGCGACATAGTTTCCACTATCAGCAAAGAATCATGGAATGAATGAATGAATGAGTGAAAGAGAAAAAACTGACTGACTGGTAAAAGCTGACAAAAGTTGACAAGACTTGACCACGACTCAAGGTTAACCTCCACCTAGACAGGACAAAAGGGTGGATGAATTTATGTGTGTTTCCTTTTACAGGAGCAGGAAGATGACAGCAGCATCCTAGGTTGTGGGCCGATTTAACTCTTAAATACCACTTTCTGTGTTTGTCAATCTATCAGGGGTGTGTTATTCATGGGCTTGTGCGCAGCGTTAACATTTACATTTCTTTTCTACAGCAGAGAGTTAATCATGTGTTTGATTATGTGAGTTACAGCAGGACACACTAATGGTTAATGTTATTTCTACTACAGGATTACTGGGTTTATGAGTGAAGGGAACTGTGTTTACAGGCTGTGTGTTGATTATGCTATTACACTGTGTTCTTGGGAAAATGTTGACTATTATAGGGGAGAAGTGAAAATACTGTGAGAAACATCCTGTGTTGAAACCAGTGTCATTCCTTCTACAGCAGGCTTAACTTTATGGGTTTCTTTTATAGCACCTCTGGAACCTGTCGACCTGCGCCTGACCACCAGGATTGTCCATGTGTGTTGTTAATGTTTGTTTTTCTAAGAGTGCATGTAGAGGATTCAGCAGAAAACAGACAAGTGACATGAGAAAGCAAATGAGAGATGCAGTGTTTATGGCATAGTTGAATATGGGCTCATTAGCTGGCCACTTTTGAGCTCATAGTAATAAAATGAGTGGAGTGACATTGCTTAAGGAAAGTCACCAATTAAATTGTGGAATAAATTGGGATGATTCATGATTTGGGACAAATTATGGTAATAATTTAATTTTAGCGATTTAATGATTGGAGAAAACCTGCACATGATACTTGTCTTTTATGCTTAATACTTTATTACTCTTATGATCTATAGTTGGTTGTAAATGTGTAGTTGTTTTAACTTTAACAGATTTGTCTTCCAGGATACAGGCTCCAGGTGGAGCTGGGAATTAAACAAGCTTAACATGTAATTGCTGACTAATGTTTTTACACAGGGTTACAGGTTGGAGTCTGGCTGCTCCAAGTGGGAAACCCTGGAGATTGTTTTAGAGAGAATATGCAACATTCTTGTACAAGTTTCATTGGGGAGTTGACACATGGTGAAAGCCGTGTGGCGAGAGGAGTGTCATTTTTAATCTGTAGTGTCGTGAGGTGCCATGATGAGAAGGAGTGGCTAAGGGGAGCGCCCACAAGATGGAAGCTGAGGCCAGGAGGGAGGCTTCAGGAGAATTAGAGATCATCTTCAGCACAGCAGACATAGCACAGAGAGACGTGCTACTGAGCTTCCAGAGATCGTCATGAGGAGACTCTGCACAGCAAGATCTTGAATAAAATGAAAGAGTGTCAACGTTGACGTTGAGGAAGACAACTAAGGTGTACGATGTGCTCTGCCTTAAATCTTCAGCAGCGTTGGAACATGAGAACCTGAGGGAGCATGCCAAGCTCCAAAAGTGACAGCGCAGAGGAAGCCCAATGATGGAATTGTGATTCTGTATTTGATGCTCTGCAGAGAAGCCTTCTCCGAGGGAGAGATGTAAACAGACGAGCCTTTCATCTACATTTAACTCATGTCAACTTCTCTAGGCTGGTTGAGGGGAAATTGGAGAGTAACGGTAGTGTTAGGTGTGACTGTTGTTATTGTAACTGTGACTTTTCTTACAAGTGAATTGCCCAGAGACAGACCTGAATCCACTCCGGCGACTCCACCATGACAGGCCACGGTGAAGCGAACCAAACGTAGTGAAAACAGGTAAATTAGATTAGTGTTTTGATTATTATGGCGGTATAGAGTTGGACTACGTTAGAGGGTCCACAATACGTTTGATCTTTGTGCTGTCATTAAATGTAAGGGCTTACTGAACAGTTGGGTACAACATCTTTAATGGCAGTGCAAAATCGGATGGCGTTAGATATGTTGTTGGGAGAAAAAGGGGGCGTTTGCGCGATGTTTGGGGATATGTGTTGTACTTTTATTCCAAATAACACAGTTCCCGATGGCTCTGTGACCCGAGTTCTGGAAGGCCTAAAGACGTTGTCCACCACAATGTATGAGCATTTGGGAGTGCATAACCTGCTGGAAGCATGGATGACCTCTGTCTTTGGGCAATGGAAAGGTTTCATTATGTCAATTATGGTTTCTTTGTCTGTTTTTATTGCAATATTAGTGTGGGTGTTGTTGTGTGCCTTGTATCAGAGCTTTGTTCGTAAGACTCATCCATCGTGCTGTGGGAGAATCTGATACAAAGGCAGACACCAGGATTCCACTTTTGGGAAATGGGGAGTCACAGTATGAAATCATTATGGTGAAAGATTTAGTTTAGTTTTATCTGCCATAGGGCAGATAAAAAGGGGGGATTTGTAGATATGCGTAGCTTATTTTAGACTTTAGAAATGTGTTAGATATAATGTAGAATAATTGTAGAGACACTGACACTGCCCTGGATGTAATAAAGGCCTAAGTGTGTCAGGAATTTAGGAGTACATGCCTAGGAGACCCTCCCCAGTTGGACTGTGAAACTAAGACAAAGAGAAGTTAATGTGGAGTGGAAATTCCCCAGAGGATACTTGTGTGGGGGTCTCAACATTTAACTTTATAACTGTGGTCTGGAAGGGAGATGGAGTTTTATGGCCGGCAGGGAGTCACGTACGCAGAGACACACACAGTGCTTAAACTGTTACACTCACACATTCACACGCACACTCACTCACGTGCACTCACACATACACACAGGTACGCACATACATTCACTCTCGTGCACTCACATAGGCACATGGGAACGTGCACACACAGGCATTCACGTGCTCGTGCACATAGACACAGACAGATTTTGGAGCACACTGTGGGGAATTTATGATGCGGCCGCTTCTATAAAGCTGGCTGTGACTAACAAAGGGGTGAAGATTGTTTCAGAGGGACACCGGCCTCGTCTTCCCTTCTAGAAGTGCATGCTTAAATGAAGATAAATAAAGAATAAGGAATGAGTAAAGATGAAGATGAATATGAATAAAGTTTTTGTAAAAATGACTACTGGGTCCGGTGCGTCTCTGGATGCTCGAGGAATAAAAGAACCGGGGTAAAACTGATTTTGCAACAGTAGCAAAACTATACACATTTATGGCCATTATTTACACTATTTTGCCA
>CAKLIZ010001003.1:0-48018 GCA_922035795.1 Oreochromis mossambicus | reverse complement strand
TGGCAAAATAGTGTAAATAATGGCCATAAATGTGTATAGTTTTGCTAGGAGTGCGTTGATCATTTGCAAATTGAGTGTAAAGCAGTGAGCTGTGTTTACAGTTCTGCAAAAAGAGTGCTGTGCAGTGGATGGTAGCTACAGGTTTGCAAAGTGTGTGTTACAAAATGGCAAACTGAGTGCAAAGCAGTGTTTGTGCTTTTAGTTTTGCAAACTCAGTGAGTGGTTTTGCTATAAGTATCAATAGTTTTAGAAATTGTGCTATAAGAATCACAGTTAGGGTTTAAGCATTCAGAAAAAACTGTAAAAAACAAACAATAGCATGATACGTGTGATTTTGCACCCATTTCCACATTGTAGTCAAGCAGCCCAGTCTCATAAATAGGTAACAGAAATGTCTCTAATCTAGACGTGTACAGTGTAGTGTAAGCATTAAAAGATCATAAAGGAAAAACTAACCTTTATGTGAAACTAATTGTAATAAAAAATGAGCAGGTGCTTTACAGATTTAAAAGAAAGAATCTGAAAACACTTTTTTGGTCTAAGTGGTCAAAGTAGAAAACAGAACTGATGTTCAAGAACAAACCGTAGCTGCACTAATATTACATATCTCGATTGTTGTGGTGAACAATGTTGCTTTTACAGTTTTTTTCAGTCGCTAACAAGCGTTTGTCCAAACAGTTGTCACATTTGCAAAACTCTAAACACAATTAGCACAGCATCGGTCTGTTGTGGCCATACCATTCACACATTTCATGTCGTGTCCACCCAATATGCAGTCAGTGAACACATTTCCACAATGCTTACATTTTCTTAACAGACAAGCTATACCTCCCAACAAAATTATGGACTGTTTTTGTAGTATTTACGAATGTTAACACACAACATCCCACAATAGCAAAAACAATATTCCAAACCTTAGATACAGTATAAAAACCTCTGCTTCTGCAATGATATCAGTACAAAAACAATATCAATATCAAAAATATATCTCAGCTGATAATAAACAAACAATTGAATAATTGACACACAGCTGATTTATGTTGGGTAAATTGGGCCAACCACAGCTTATTCCATTCTGGCTTAGACTCAGTGGGGTTTATAAGGCAAGACCTTGAGGAGTGATGTTTTTGGAAACAAAAAAAAGACAAACACTGTAATGTCTGGTCGAGGAAGAGTAAGAGCAAGGGGCCCAGGGAGAAGAGCAGGCCCAAGGAGAGGGCAAGGTAGAGGTGTAAGAATGCGTGGTGGTGGCATTCCAAGGGCTGCAAGAACAGTAGTCAGTGATGAAATTCGTGCCACTATCATTGACCATGTAATCAACCATGGTCTTTCACTAAGAGAGGCTGGTGAAATAGTGCAGCCCAGTTTGAGGCGGTCAACGGTTGCCTCCATTATACGCATCTTTCAACAAACCAACAGGTAAGTATTGCATTTTACATGGATTGTTTCTATTCTCACTTGACATGTCAATATGGTCATACAGTAATGCATATGTTGAATTTTTTGTCTTTCTAAAGAATGCAACGTCTTCCACCCTCTGGGGGAAGAGGAAAGCTCCTCAGTAATGATCAGGAGCTTGCCATTGTAGAAATGGTTGCTGCAAATAATGCAATAAAACTGCGTGAAATTCAAACTAGAATTGTGGTGGACCATGAGATATTTGACAATATCGATAGAATCAGCCTCACAACCATTACGCGGACATTGTCCAAACACAGAGTGCGGATGAAGCAGCTCTACACTGTTCCCTTTGAGAGGAACAGTGAGAGGGTCAAGGAGCTACGACGACAATATGTCCAGGTATAGTGTATATTCAATCCAATGTCCAGTTCTATAAGCTTTGCACTTTGCAAGTAGGTAACCTACACAATACTAGGTTACAGTACAGTATGGTATACAGTAATAACATGACTTACATAAACTTTGTTTCAGAGAGTTATGGAATTGGAGGCCAACCAGGCCCCTCATGAATTCATATACATCGATGAGGCAGGATTCAATCTGGCCAAAAGGCGTCGACGTGGACGAAATGTAATTGGAAAAAGGGCCACAGTTGATGTGCCAGGACAGAGAGGGGCAAACATTACCATGTGTGCAGCAATTGCAAATGCAGGATTACTCCTTCACAGATGTCAGGTTGGACCCTATAATACAGAGCGCTTGCTTGCCTTTCTCAATGATCTCCACCAGCGCCTGGTTCCAGAGCAGGGTCAGGAGGGTGAAAACATGAGGACCTTTGTAATTACCTGGGACAATGTGGCTTTCCATCACTCGCAAGCAATAACAACATGGTTTGAAGTCCACCCAAGACTGGTAAGTCTCTTCCTTCCACCCTATTCACCTTTCCTCAACCCCATAGAGGAGTTCTTTTCTGCATGGAGGTGGAAGGTTTATGACCATCAGCCACATGACCAGATGTCCCTCCTTGAAGCCATGGATGCTGGCTCCAGGGACATCACAGTTGACGATTGCCAAGGGTGGATCCGACATACCAGGCGGTTTTATCCCAGGTGCATCGACTTGGATAACATCAGATGTGATGTTGATGAAAACATGTGGCCTAACCCTGAAGATCGCAGAGATTAGATGCAAATGTTTTGCCTTTTTTTAGCCCCCCTCCCCCTCCCCCCCTTTTTATCTTGGCTTTTTGCTGTTGTTTTTTTGTTCAGAATGCTCTTGTGTGTTTCATGGATATTTTGTTCACTGTAAGCAATACTGTAAAACTTTCTCTGTCCTATCATACCGTGTTTCTACTGTACCTCCTGTAGTAAACAGTAAAGAAACAAAAACTTGTTTGCTTTTTACTGGAATGCTTTTGAATGTGAACATTACTGTACATGTGGACATACAGTTACCAACCAAGACATTTCTGGTGTCAAAATGGTGGATTGCATGTTTCGCATGCAAATACCTGTAAAACTGAAACATAAAAGTCTATGCAGTTTTTGTAATGTCAATAATAGCCAGTATTTTGAAACCTGGTGTACTTTGATTGACTGCATGTACCTTGTGAAGTGAAAACAAGTGTTATTCTTTGACAGACTAATTTCATTTTGAGTCAGATTTATAGTGTTTTTGTACAGTTAGTGTGTGCAGAGAAAGATGTGTTTTATTTTGAAATGAAGAGTTAGTATATATTTAACAAAATGTATTTTTGAGAAGAAAATTATCCATTTGGCCAATTGTGTTTTGTAGGTGTGAGTCTGTGTTAAGAGTTTAGAAAAAGTATCTGAAGTATGGGTAGGCGCTTGTTAGCGACTGAAAAAAACTGTAAAACCACTTGCAATGTGTGACCATGACTGTCCACTGAGACCATGAACGCCACTTCTCTGAAGTCTTCTTCTTCTTCTTCTTCTTCTTCTTCTTGCCATCAAAATGGAAGCAGACAGAGCACGAGCTGCTTTGATCTACTGAAAGGAAAAAGCAGAACATCTGAACTGAAACCATTAAGATAGAAACAATCATTCAATACAGTCTCTCACGTAGCTTAGCCTGTTACAACTGTTGATACAAGCTCAGTACAGTTAACACAGTGTCAGGGAATGCCAGTGTGGAAACTAGTGGCTTTAGCTTTGTAGTCATTTAACTTTCATCCATTCATTCATTTAATTCAGGAGGAAGAAATGTCAGGTGGGTGCAGGCTGGTTACATGCATTTGGTCCCATGCTGTCTTTAACTAAATGACTTGGTTCACTTTATGTCTGGGCTGTATGTGGAGTTATATCATGTTATTTGGGCAGGAGTACCTGTCCCCTGTTAGGCTTAGAAAGTTTCTCCATAAGCAGAGCTTCTAACTCTTATAGCTTTTAGCACATCTGTAGCTGTGCAGGCTGACAGGTTTTTGGTGGATCTTTTGGTGGCCCCACTAGTTCTTTTGAGTTACAGTTAACTTGGGAGTTAGGGGTGTGTGTGTGTGTGGGGGGTATGTGTGTGGGGGGGGGGGGTCTGCCAGGACTAGATGAATAAAAATGATCTGGGATACATAAATTTCAAAATGCATGCATATATCTCTATCAATTAAACCTGGCCCGAGGGCTGCCATTTTTTACATTCAGTTATTTCTCTTAGAGTTGTTGGATCTAACTAATGAATGTGTTACAGTCAAACTGACACTGGTCAGTGTAAATGGCTCATTGGGACATAGAAACCTTTAAATTAAATACCATCACCTGATATCGAGTGTCAAACAATATCAAAGCTGTAAAAGCTGTTTACAGTCAGAATTTATAAAAACTATGATTGTAAATAAATTCAAACAAGTGAGATTTTCTCTTTGTGCTGAATATCAACACTGTGATTTCTTAGACTTCAAGCTTTACATCAGAACAGTTGTAGAAGCCGTCACTTACTTGTAACGCGTTACTACAATCTGATTACTTTTTTCAGGTAACGAGTAAAGTAAGGGATTACTATTGCAAAAACGGTAATTAGATTACTGTTACTTTCCCGATGGAACGCTGCGTTACTGCGTTACTAAAACCGTGATTTTTTTGCGAGAACGTCTCATGACAGTGACGTAAGCGAGTGCGACGTTCATGACAACAGCTGTGTGCAGATCAACAATGGATAATATATCGAGTGCTGGAGAGAGTATGAGCGTGATGGTGCATAAAGTTAAAAGATTAAAAATAATAAAACAAGTTTTAAAAAGAGACTTTTCCATTTGATTACATTTTGTATGATGGATTATGCAGAAAAAGTAGAATTGGGCTGAAAGATATATTGCTTTATCACCTATTCAGGTTGTAAATTGCGTTTTAAAAAAGTAACTAAGTAATTAATTACTTTTGAAAATGAGTAATCAGTAAAGTAACGGGATTACTTTTTGGGGAAGTAATCAGTATTTAGTTACTGATTACTTTTTTCAAGTAACTTGACCAACACTGGTCACCACCCATCTTGAGGAGTTTGCCCCCTCACATATACTAATGTGCCACAAACAGGACTTTAATATCACCAACCAATCTACTTTCAAATTATGAGACCAGAAAGGCAGTAGTCCTGCAAATGGACTTAAAATGGCAGAGGTACAGTGGTGTCTATGAATCCTTTGTAGATTTGAGCTTTTGGAGCCTTTCTTTTCTCTTCAGGTGTACAGAGTGCTGAGGAGGCAAGTGAAACACCAACTTCTTCCTCTCTCATGGGACTCGATGTTGCTTTCTGGACACATTTGTCACTTTGAGCTTTTGGACCTGAAGGGTCTGTGCAGCCTGGACCTGCTCCAGCATCTGCTCCCAGATTGGAAGTCACGATCTGATTGGCTGTGAGCAGCATGTGGCAGCAAAGCTGGAACACCTGAGGACAGGTTTGAAGAAGCAGGGAGTCAGTGCAGACAGAAAGTCTCAGAGCTTTGAAGGAGAGGCTGCAGGAACCAAGAGCACAGACTGGATATCAAAGATTGCCTGTTTGGAGCGAATGTATTTGGAGCGGATGGTGGAGCGCTCAGTTTCTCCATGGATCCATGTTTCTGTCCTGGACGTTGATGCTTGTTTGTTTGAAAGGACACAGATGGACCTTGTTTCCTTCTTTTCTTCCTTTTTGTGTCCTCTGTGCTTCATCTGCTGCTCTTCACTCTGTTACTTTGGACTGATTTCACTCACACTTTGTTTCCATGGTTTCTGTGCATCACGCTGACAGCACGTGAACAACACGTGAACAACACGACATGTTTGATCTCAAAGAAGGAGCAGCATCCTCTCTCCAACCTGTTTCTCCATCTTCTACAACACCTGATTCATTCCAGTTTCTCTACTTTCACTTTGATTCATGTCAACACGAAGCCTGAAAGTCTGTGATGAACACACTATCAGCATCACTGACACATTTCATCATTTAAAAGCACTTCCTGTCACTGTGGTGGTTACAGTGGCATCATGCAGTTTGTGTTTTGACCTCCAGAGGGCGACAAATCAGCACAGACAGAGAGGTCCATTCAAACTTTGCTGCCATCAGTAATAATTCTTCAAATATAATCATCCGTGTTTGAGCAGTTATGATATCAGGGACAATCTAGACATGTGTGACAATACTGAACATGTCACATGACACACCTTAAACATCATGTGATCCACTCTCAGTCTGCACTTTCATTCATGACTTCAACAGATTGAAAAAGAGCTTTGACGAAACATTCAGTGAAATAAATATTTCATCACAGGATTCATGTGAGCACCAGATGAACTTTACAAAGAATCAGTGGATTTATCTTCTGTTTCAGATCAACTTTAATCACTTAGAACAAACGAACTTAAGATGGCTCTAACTTCTCACTAACATCTCATATGATTTCAGATCCATGCTGTTCCCCACCTGCCCTGTAGGTGGCCTCAGTTTGCCTCAAACCATTTACAGATGATTATGTGTCGTTCACAGTTCATATTTAAATAAAACATGTGGGACGTTGAAGCAGTTTAGACACGTCCATCCATCCATGAACATGTAAGAAATCAAAGGTTTGCTTCATGTCTGAAATATGTAGAAGATATTCTGGCTGTAACAGTTTGGGTCAAAGTGCAGATGTTCCAGATGTTCTGTAGTCTCTCTGTGTTTCATGTTGGACCAAAGTGAAGCTTTTTGATGTGACTGCAGGAATGTGAAGTGCAACTCTGAGCTTTAGGAAATGAAACTAAATGGACTTTTTCTCCTTTATTTATAGGAAAGTGTAGGAGAGCAACAGATGAACAAGTGTTACTGTAACAGGAAACACAAACATGTCATCAGAGGATCTTTATGTTCATCATTATCTCTGTTTCCTTGTTCTGTCACAAACACACAACACTTCCTGCTCTCTCTCTGATGGATCTGATTGGCTGTTTCATTCGCAGGAGGTCAGGGTGTCAGACAAACAGCTTTAACTGCACAGCGACACACTTTAAATCATCTACAGACAAACCTGTGTGTTTGATTTATGAAGAAATAATAAAGACGTGTCTACAGCTGTCTATAAAGCAGCTTCTCACACAAACTCTGACACTTCACTTCATAGAGCGCTTTGAGTACTCCGGGAGAGTAGAAAAGCGCTATATAAGAATCAGTCCAAAATTCAGTCCACTTCACTCACTTTAATTCTCACAAAGCTGCGTAGTAAAGAGCTGTGACTGCTATGAACTGCTTATGATGACTGCATTATGCTCTCAGCTGAAGCTTCATACATTTATTTTAATGTTAATGTCGCCTTTTTAAGTCTGTGTGAGGATTTTAATGACAGACATTAAAGGAGCGTCTTTGATTAGAACCAAATTCATGTTGATTTTCAGCCTGAAATGATAAAAACTTTAATAATTCTCTTTATAATCATCAACCTGGAAACTAATGAAAAGTATAATAGTAATTAAAAGCCTTTATTATTTGAGTAATGCCTGAATCTGCTCAGAGACAGAGACAACACAGAGTTGATGAAGGTTTGACATTAACTGAATTAAAAACAAAGTGCTCTTATTGCGAAAATCTGCCTCCTGCTTGCTTCAAATCATTTTTATGTAATTTTTTAATCTGACAGTGAAATATTGAGGCATTAATCTGACACAGTTTAATCAGCAGCTGCGTTTTCACAGACAATTCACTTTGATTTGTTCAGTTAGAGCAGAGAGAAGTGGCTCTCTGTGTGCGCACTGCTGAGAAAAAGAAGCTCAGCTCATTTCTGCTGTTTCATGAAAACAGTGTTATGGAGGAACCAAAGTTCAGCCTCTAAACTCTCAGCATGAGGACTGAGTGATGAGTTTCAGAGCAGAGAGTTTTGGCTCACAGCTTTGAGCGTCTACACAAAGAGACGATTACACACTCGTTCTGAGAACATCTCTACCTCCTAAAAACAAACTCTCCTGCTAGCAGCTGCCACAACCACAACAGGCAGAAGACTGGATTTCTTCAGGTCAGATCTCATGCAGTTTGTAGTATATTGTGTGTCACAGACTTTGTAGTTCACATTTGTGTGACTGATTGAAATCTTCTCCTCCTGAAAGTGAAACTCTTACAAACACATCAGGCCACAAATATCCTCGTGTCCACAGCTTTCAGTCACAAACTGACTCTGAGCCTCGTCAGTAAATCCAGCAGCTTTTTACCATCTAAAGAAGTCTTTGTGCTGCTGCAGACGTCAGTAAATCTGACCTGAAATGTTCGTTTTTCTTTAAACTCAAACCTGATGTTTCACGGGCTGTTCTCCTTTAAATGACCTGCAGAAATCAGCAGGGGTAGAACGTGTGTGTGGCACATGTTTGGTGTGGCACAGTTGGAGCAGAAACCTGCTGCAGGTTCATTGATTGATCAAATTAAAGTCATATTAAGAAGCTACAGGCACGGATTCAAAGCAGAGCTCAGAAATATGAAATATATTTGAGTTATAAATGGAGTTTAGAGAACAAACTGCTGATGAAGCTGTTTGCCTTTAATTCTCTAAGCACACCTAAATGAACACCATTGGACTTTATCAGAAATGAATGAAACATCACTGGGATCCAGTGTAAAGTAACACGTGGAAGACTGTGTTTGTTTGTTAACACTTAAACACAGTTATCAAATAGAAACACGGCAGAGGCTTAAATGTTGCACTTGAATACAGAGAGAACAGAAATGATGGAGGAATCATTTAGTTCCTGTCAGCTGTGTTGACTGTGTGCAGGCAGGAGAGGACCCAAACGTAAACTCATGGGGACATGGGGAATAAACTCAAAAGCACAACTTTATTGCTGGAAAAACAGAAGATAAAGGTGACACAAAATAATATGAAACTAAACTGGGAAGTTCTAATGGAACTGACTCACAGGGAAACACACGGAGGGGCACACAGTCATGGGGGAGAACGCAACACTGAACTGAGGGAGACGTGGACATAAATACACAGAGGGTAAAGGAGGGAAGTGGGAGCACACGGGGAACACAGCTGACACAGATAATTGTAATGAGACAGGGCAGGAGTGAACACAACATGACGCATACTGACGAGAGACTGTCAAAGTAAACAGGAAGTACACAGAGGATCAGACAGGAGGAGAGAGAGCACGGACATAACGGGCAGGGGAAAACATGGAATAAAACACAAGGAGGGGAAACGGGGGTTCACAGATACACAGAGGGGCACACAGGGGGTAACCAAATAAGGAACATCTTAACTGAACAACCTAGGAACCAATGCATAAATAAAGAACAAAATACAAAACACACGAAAACTAAGAATACTGGGTCAACATGGCCCAGGACCATGACAGTTCCACTCAGAAACATGAACGTCAGGTTAATCAGACGATGGACTGAAGATGAATCAGAAACAATTTCCACATAAAAACACTCTGTTTGGTCTTCTTAATCATTCACTCAAAAAAGAGAAACTGGATGCTTATTACAAATACAAGAGTTTGAACAACAAATGTTTCTAACGTGAACATAATTAAATCATATACCATCTGCATGAAACTTAACTACTTAACACTTCTCAGTTCTTGTTGAGATGATGAGATACAATCTATTAAGAGTGGTTAGCTGCCTTAAAGACAGATGACTCGCAATATCACAATATCATGCGAGATTTTAGACCAAGGGAAAATCACTGGGGTGATCTCAGGAAGGGGCATAAAAGTATAGACTTGCTGGACCTTATAGTCATTTTGAAAAGGTAAGAATGAATCTGTGTTCTTTCATCTACATGGAAATATAGAACCAAAGACCAAACCAATACAACCCAATCATTCCCATTTCAAGACTTCGGTTATTTACAACATTTGAAACATACAGCTTAGCTCAGTCAGAACACCCCAAGGCCAAGTGAATGTGCGGAGAGGGAAAAGATGACGATTAATGATTTATTTCAACTCATAACTGGGTGCAGCAGCAAAACTTTGACCTGTGAGCTGCAGCTTAAGCCTCTTTTATGGTTCCGTGTTTAATGTTTAAAGTGTTTATGGCTGCAAAGACGCCCACGGTCAGGCTATCTACTGTTGAATTTTTATATACAGTATGGCAGCAGACCTTTGACCTGCGAACTTCAGACTCTTTGTTGGTGTGAAGTGTTTAATGCTCATCTATTGAAGCTTGCAGACACACCCACATCATCTGATTTGTTTTCAGGGTTGTTCAGAGTGTTGGAGCAGAAACCTGCTGCAGGTTAATTATTGATCAAATAATATCACACAAGGTGCAGCAGCCGATCTTTCTGACAAAGAGTCTGACCTGTGAAGGATTTTCTCTGTTTCTACACAGACCTGGTCCAGACAGCAGAGAGCTGCAGAGTGAAGACGTTAATGGGAAGAAGGTGAGCAAGTTCAACGTCCTCTTTGAATCCTGGATCAGGAAGTAAAGAAAGTACTGTGATGGTTCTGGGTCCTTTTGACCCAACACTGAGTTTCTTGTGTTTTGGTGATATTTTGAATTATGGATTATGTTCTGGTTCATTGATAGTCTCAGTTATGCTGTTTTCAGTTTCTTATATTTCCTGTTTAGTTCCTTGATTATTAGCCCCCCCATCTTTGCCCTCGCTCCCTCTTGTTTGCCTTTCCTCCACTCCCCTGTCAAGCTCACTTGTCAGTATATCAATTCTTTGTTTCCTGTTTTATTGTGAAAGTCTTGCATTCTTGTTCAATGTGTTTCAGTTTGTTTTCCTGGTCTTGTTGTGTCTAATTGGTCTCAGCTGTGTTCCCCGTGTGTTTTCTGTTCCCTCATCATTGTGTTGTGTATTTAAGTCCTCTGTTCCCTCTGTCCCATGTTGTGTTCTCCCTTGTTCCTCATGGCTGTGTTCCTCTTTGTGTGTTTCTCTGTAAGTTTATGTTTCCTGAACATTCCAGTTTAGTTTTGTATTAAATTTTTTGTTCAGCAAATAAAGCTGTTTTTGAGTTAACGTCCTGCTTATGAGTCTGCATTTGGGTCCCATCCTGCCTGCATTACACAGCCAGTTCATGACAAGAACGTTTTTCTAGTTACCCAAACAGTAAATCAGTGTGTGTGCAGCTCTCTGCAAACTCAGCAGGAATAATTAGTGTGAAGCTTTTAACTCTGCTGATCATCTTTGATTCATGGATGAGCTGAAATGTTTAAAATGTTGTTCACACGTGTTGGACTGACTGAAGCTTCCAGTCACAGTGAATCAGGGTGTGTCAGTGAATGCATCGTGTGTGCTTCACGGCTCCATCTAGTGGACTGATAGTAGAGCAGCTGATGGCAGCTTCCTCTGCCTCACACTGCTGTCTGACTGCATTCAGCTGACACTGAGATGAAGCAGGGAAGAAGCAACTGATATTTGGACAGCACACATGATGGAAAGGAGGATTTCAGTTGATGTGCACATGAATGATTTGTGTTTCCTCTGCAGGTGAAGGTAGAAAGTGTGTGTGAGCTGATGTGAATTGAGCAGCATGGATCAGTGTGAGGACAGAGAGGAGGGAGTGCCTCCCTCTAAAAGAGCCAGAGAGAGCCAGACCAAAGCTCAGAGGTGAGATGACCATCTCTAACTGTCCATGACTCTTCTCCAGCACTCAGCACTCACATCACTGCTCCATCATTATTCACAGGAACCCACCTGGACATCCACCCAGCTCTGTGTCCTTACAGAGTGACCGGTCAAAGGATTTTTATATTGAGTTTAAATCAGGCGTGTGTCATCCTGCAGAGAGGTAATGTGTGTGTAAATGTTGTTGTGTGTTTGTGAATAAATCCTCCATCATGTTTAATGTCATCTCTGTTTCACACACATTTCTATGTTCATATGTGCAGCGCTGTGTGTTGCAGTGTTTCCACAAACACAGCAGATACTCAGAAAGATTATTTTTAGGAAGGGGAGATGTTCTCAAACTCTCTGTCCTAAAACTCTTTGCCCAGTCTGATCCCCACTTCTCAGCAGTGCTGCCATTTTCATCAACCAGGACAGAAATTAACTGAACTGTTGTTTCCTCATCAACTTCTTTCTGTTTGCTGAATCAAAGTGAAACGTGTGTGAAAATACAGCTGTTAATGATCCACTTTGTTAGATGACTGTTGCAGTGTGCTGTTAAACAGTAACATAGTAACTGTGACGTGTCCTGATCTGACAGTAGATCATCTTTGTGTTCTTGGTCACATGACACAGGTCAGCTGTTCACACAGAGTTCCGCTTCATAGGCTGGAACAGTTTGGAATAATAATGGAAACAATGGTTCTTATATGGAGCTTTTCTCCTCTGAGCACTTTGATACTCACTTCATTCATACATTTAAACGTGTGTTTTCTCTTTCCTGTGAGTTTATATATAAATGATAACACACTGTTAGTCGCTCACACTGGGACTGCATCTTTCATTGTTAATCTCACCTGCAGTGTCACAGAGACAGGATCTGATGAGCTTCTTGTTCCTATAATGAACTGACTGATAAAGAAAGCTCCTTTCAAACATGGAACAGTGATCCAGCTGCTGTTGGCAGCAGTGATCCAGCTGCTGTTGGCAGCAGCGATCCAGCTGCTGTTGGCAGCAGGCCGACCACAGTGATGAATCTGCAGACAGCTGGATCAATGTGACAGATCAGGAGGAGTGCAGGATTCATCCAGAGGAGTTTACTACACCTTACTGACTGTGCTGATCTCACAGTGAGAGCAAGTTTGTTCCACAGTGTTTATGCTGAAACAGTGAAACACAGTCCTGTGTTGAAGCCTGACCTTTGACCCTGTAACAGTCATTTATTATCTGGTCTGAGGGTCTCAGCTAGAAGATGCTCTGAGATATAAAGTGCAGCTGTAACATGTAGAGATCTGATTAAACTGGATTCTGCAGTGAATGTGAAGCTGGTGTACTTGGCTTGATACTGTTAAAGTGAATTGTTAAATGTTGTCATTTTTATGCTTACCATCTCTACATTGTTTCAAACTGTGTGATCAAAGACATTCCTTTCTCCCCCTCCCCAGCCTCTTGAGGTTCTGGGGGGAGACCTTAGTGTTTTATCACAAGCACATACCGTGTGGAGGGTTTGCTTGATGTTTGGTAGGCTTCCTGTCCTTTTATGGCTTCACCTGTGTTGTGTATGGTGAACCAATACAGGAATTGAGCCATATATTGGGTGTGGGGGAGATTACCCCCTTTATGACTAAGGATGTTGTGATCAGGAAGTCACGCACACACAGAGACACGCACACACATACTCGCACACGTGCACACACATACACACACACACAGTGTCTTGTCTTTGTAACCAAGGGGAGTTTTACGAGGGGAGGTGCTTGTGTAAACTATTGCGTATTGTAACAGTTTTCAATAAAAGGCAGCGAGCGGAGGCTGGAACCGGGGTCCATTTTGCGATAGGATTCGAAGTGCGTTCCTCGGATACCGATGAGGCGTCCCTTGCTCAAGTAAATCGATCAATCGTTGTTGCCTTGCTTTTTGCTTCAGGAGAAGAAGTCCCTGAGACAGCGGGGTCTGAGTTGAGACTCCACATATACGTACTTTGAATTGAACAGTACTTAATTTGTGAATGATGACGTATCACAAGTACACACAAGTACATTTATTGGGAAACGGCCTTTAACTTTAGAATCAAAGTTCAGTTAGAAAAAAATTGAAGTCATTCAGAGAATTATGATCTTTGTGTTTTTACAGAGTTTAAAACACAACAAAGAAGTGTCAGTGATCAGCATAACAGTGAAAGGACTCTGGAGTATAATTTGTGTTATTGATCATTTTGATCTCTGACAGTGAAACTACAAATACAGATGCAACAAAGGGAAGCAGCAAAAGTGACTGAACACCGCTTTTAGAGGCTAAATTCACATTTCAATAATCAAAGTGGCTTCATCTGTGTGTGTGTGTGTGTGTCTGTGTGTGTGTGTGTGTCTGTGTGTGTGTCTGTGTGCGTGTGTGTGTGTGTGTGTGTGTGTGTGTGTGAGCGTGTGCACGTGTGTGTGTGTGTGTGTGTGTGTGTGTGCGTGCGCCTGTGCCCATGGTTCCTCCACAGAGTGGGCCAGCGGAGCTCAGAGGTCCCCAGTGGTCAGTCTGCCCAGCAGCATCAAACACAGCTGGACTCCATATTTATGGTCTGTAAATGTACAACAACTACTTTTACATCTATTTTGTTCACAGTCATCTCCATGCTGGGTTCTGAGCTTTCCTTTGAATAGAATGTTGTGGTCAGATTTGTGCCTATACTAAACTGCAAATACATCTGCATATATCAAGCACATCTCCATATTTTAGGAAAAAAAGCAAACCCTCTGTTTCGGCAGCTGGGCAGGCCAAAATAATAAGTGGAAAAAAATAACACTTTATTTAGAAACGCCTTTAAAGATAATCAAGTAAACCTTACAAGCAATTAACAAAATCACAGTATAGCTAATAACACTTGAAAGACAACACACTACCTAATACTACATAGTATTAGGTAGTGTTATGTTGTGAATACTGCATAAAATGAATCAGAAAAGTTTAAAGAGAACTAATGTTGTGGTGTGGGAGAGAGTTCCAGTGGACACTCAGCTGAAAGCACTAGAGGGTAATGTGAGCAGATGGGAAAATAACAGAGAGAGAGAGGAGGATCTCAGAGTACAGGAAGGAGTGGTGATATGCAGAAGATTGGATATGGAGGTGTGACTTTATGGAGAGACTTTGAAGTAAGAAGCAGAATCTAAAATCAGTGGGATATTTCACAGGAAGCTAGTGAAGTGGTTGAAGGACAGTAGTAATGGGTTCTATTAATGACACAAACAGCTGAACTTTCACTGGCTGAAGTCTATGGAGACATTTGTGTGGTAATCCTGAAAGGATAAATTATAATAATCCATATGGAATATAACCAGAGCTTTTACAAGAATAGCAGTAGTGTTAGGTGTGGGGAATGATAACTAATATTATGTAGCTGGAAATATGATGACCAAGTAATATTATGGATAAGTATTTAAAGTTTAGAAACACCTAAGCTCCTCAGCTCTGAAAAACAATGTGTTCAATGTACCATATAGATCACCTACAGCCAGCTGCTGAAGGATCGTAAAAATTACAGTACTAAAAGGGGCATAAAGGTATTATACTGCACAGTGCAGTAACACTGAGGTGGCTGAAAGACATTATTATAGTAGAGAACAAAGCTCAACCGTTTGCTTCACCAGATCTGATAAATGTTCCATAATATCCAGATTTAGCTGCAGATAGAGCATCCTTATAGTTGTGTGTGTGATTCATGTTCATATGAACAACATCTGTGATAACATTTAGTGACAACATTTAGATTTAGATTTAAGAGCAATAGGGTTGGGGTTATCTATTCCTTTGTGGAAAGTGGATTTTACCTTTTCCCTCTTCTATTAGAGAGCCAGGGTTTGAATTTCACTGAGTGATTGCGTTTATTGCACCTAATTAAACTGATTCCCAGAAACTTACCTTGTCCTATGTTCTTCTTTTCTCTCCTGTGTGAGAAAAGATTTGGTGTCATTCATAAAATATTCTTTTCCAGATACTGGAGGACAAAATCATCACTTTTGTGAAGAACGAGTTGAAGAAGATCCAGAAAGACCTGAGTCCAGATGACCTACAATGCTTTAAAAGTCAATGTGACGATGAGGATGTATTACAGGGTGTGGATGAAGAACAGAGTAAGAGCAGCAGAGAAGCATTAGTGACGATTACAGTGGACTTATTGAAGAGAATGAAGCAGAATACGTTCGCAGAGCTTTTGATGAGAAGTGAGAATTATTCTCTAAATATTTACGCTGTTAAAACAATGTCTCAAGAAATAGACAAAAATACATTCAAAATATCTACACTTGATAAATCCTGCATTTTGTGTGTGTGTGTGTGTGTGTGTGTGTGTGTGTGTGTGTGTGTTGTACCACTCAGGAACCTGCACTAGGAACTTCCAGTGGCATCAGCATAAATTTAAATCTGCTCTGAAGAAGAAGTTCCAGCATGTGTTTGAGGGGATCGCTAAAGCAGGAAACCCAACCCTTCTGAATCAGATCTACACAGAGCTCTACATCACAGAGGGAGGGACTGCAGAGGTCAATGAAGAACATGAGATCAGACGGATTGAAACAGCATCCAGGAAACCAGACAGACCAGAAACAACAATCGGACTAGAAGACATCTTTAAAGCCTCACCTGGAAGAGATGAACCAATCAGAACAGTGCTGACAAAGGGAGTGGCTGGCATTGGGAAAACAGTCTTAACACAGAAATACACCCTGGACTGGGCTGAAGACAAAGCCAACCAGGACATCCAGTTCATATTTCCATTCACTTTCAGAGAGCTGAATGTGCTGAAAGAGAAAAAGTTCAGCTTGGTGGAACTTGTTCATCACTTCTTTACTGAAACCAAAGAAGCAGGAATCTGCAGCTTTGAAGACTTCCAGGTTGTCTTCATCTTTGATGGTCTGGATGAGTGTCGACTTCCTCTGGACTTCCACAAAACTACAATCCTAACTGACCCTAGAAAGTCCACCTCAGTGGATGAGCTGCTGATAAACCTCATCAGGGGGAAACTGCTTCCCTCTGCTCGCCTCTGGATAACCACACGACCTGCAGCAGCCAATCAGATCCCTCCTGACTGTGTTGGCATGGTGACAGAAGTCAAAGGGTTCACTGACGCACAGAAGGAGGAGTACTTCAGGAAGAGATTCAGAGAGAAGAAGCAGATCAGCACCATCATCTCCCACATCAAGACATCACGAAGCCTCCACATCATGTGCCACATCCCAGTCTTCTGCTGGATCACTGCTACAGTTCTGGAGGATGTGCTGAAAACCAGAGAGGGAGGACAGCTGCCCAAGACCCTGACTGAGATGTACATCCACTTCCTGGTGGTTCAGGCCAAAGTGAAGAAGGTCAAGTATGATGGAGGAAGTGAGACAGATCCACACTGGAGTCCAGAGAGCAGGAAGATGATGGAGTCTCTGGGAAAATTGGCTTTTGATCAGCTGCAGAAAGGAAACCTGATCTTCTATGAATCAGACCTGACAGAGTGTGGCATCAATATCAGAGCAGCCTCAGTGTACTCAGGAGTGTTCACACAGATCTTTAAAGAGGAGAGAGGACTGTACCAGGACAAGGTGTTCTGCTTCATCCATCTGAGTGTTCAGGAGTTTCTGGCTGCTCTTCATGTCCATCTGACCTTCATCAACTCTGGACTCAATCTGCTGGAAGAACAAAAAACCTCCCAGAAGTCTGAAATAACAGAAACTGCAGAGACACACTTCTACCAGAGTGCTGTGAACAAGGCCTTACAGAGTCCAAATGGACACCTGGACTTGTTCCTGCGCTTCCTCCTGGGTCTTTTATTGCTGACCAATCAGACTCTCCTACGAGGTTTGCTGACACAGACAGGAAGTAGCTCACAGACCAATCAGAAAATAGTCCATTACATCAAGAAGAAGCTCAGTGAGAATCTGTCTGCAGAGAAAAGCATCAATCTGTTCCACTGTCTGCATGAACTGAATGATCATTCTCTAGTGGAGGAGATCCAACAGTCCCTGAGATCAGGAAGTCTCTCCACAGATAAACTGTCTCCTGCTCAGTGGTCAGCTCTGGTCTTCATCTTACTGTCATCAGAAAAAGATCTGGATGTGTTTGACCTGAAGAAATACTCTGCTTCAGAGGAGGCTCTTCTGAGGCTGCTGCCGGTGGTCAAAGCCTCCAACAAAGCTCTGTATGTATGCATCTATGCAAACTTTTATTGCTGAAATATTTATGCAATGTACGATTTATAGCAGCAGAAGGTCTTAGCATTTCTAAAACACTGTGGATGTAACCATTATTAAAGTGGAACCAGAGCTTTTCTTGAACTTTTCAAAAACTAATTTAAATAAAAAGAAAATAATAAAAATCCCTGGAAGGAACAAAAGCAGCTTGTTTCCAATGGAGGATGAATGGTGGCTGCATCAGGGTTCAGTATGCGAAAATCAATAATTATTTGGAACCATATCTAACAACAACAATCACAGATATTCTAATTTGATAAGTATGAATGCCTGCATCAGTGGTTAGGGATCTATAATCACTAAAAGTACTAACTTCAAACATGTTTAACAGATGCAGAGGTGTAACTGTGCTGATTCAAAGCAAGTTTTAGTTTTTTCTTTTTTTTTTCCCATGCTTGAATTGAATTCGTGTTTATGAAGTGGAAATTCAATTGTTTTTTCTTGTGGTAGGTTGAAAATAAGTCATTTCATCTGATCACATATACAATTCATTTTCAGACTGTCTTGCTGTAACCTATCAGAGAGAAGCTGTGAAGCCCTGTGCTCAGTTGTAATCTCTAAGTGTTTTAGTCTTGGAGAAGTGGACCTGAGTAACAATGATCTGCAAGATTCAGGAGTAAAGTTGTTGTCTGCTGGATTGAAGAGTCAAAACTGTACCCTGGAAACTCTCAGGTGAGGATTAAAGCTTTTTTCATTCATTAATATTCATAATCTGGATTATAGTATTGCTCAAACAAAAACATTGTTGAATGCCTTGAGGCGACTTTGTTGTGATTTGGCGCTATATAAATAAAATTGAATTGAATTGAATTGAATTGAATTTTAAATTGACCTTTTATTCATATTTAGGTGTATTAGTCTCTGAATTACTATTTTTATTATTTCATTTTCATATCCATTTAAAAGAAATTCATTGAGCATGAACCTGTGTGTGTATAACATGCTTTTTAAGCGCTGTTCTGTTGAGAGATTTGAGATATTTTGGATTCATAACATAAAACTTTCTTTTCATTGCTACAAACTGTTTCATACAGGATTGCAGCAAATGTACTTCAAACCTGTTATTTACGGCAGCACATGGCACAGTGGTTAGCAGGGTCTGAGCTCGATTCCACCAAACCTGTAAACTTGATTTTTTTTAAACACAGGAAATAAAAACATAACCTGTGTGTTGGTAAAACCTTAAGGCGGTTGGGGAAAAAATCAAATACACCTATCAATTGTAAGAACAGAAATGAGGTTTTGAGTCTGTTTTTGAATATACACTTGTTCAGATACATTCAGTAACACACACAAATTTCTCAGAAAGGTAAAAAAAAATTAAACAAAAGTAGGCACAAAATATAATAAAGGAAAAATTTTCTATATCTGATCCTGTGGCAGTGAACTTGAAACAGATAAAGTGCTCTACTGTCTGCTGCAGAATTTAGTCCGGGCTATCTATTTACGATATATAACCATTAACCATAACCAATGACCTCTGTGTCAGTTTATACAGGAATCCAAGTACATACCATGGTTACTATATGCTTTACCAAAAAGGAAAGTTTTAAGCCTAATCTTAAAAGTAGAGATAGTGTCTGTCTCCAGCTTGGCAGGTCCCGCTGGCGCGCCAGCCTCCGGCTCACCCCGAGCCGCGCGCTGTCCACCCTTACAGTGATCACACGGTTGCTGTAACAGTAGCCTACATTCAACGGCTGCAGCCCTCCTACTGCCAGCTGTACACATCAACACCAAAAACATCAACAGCACAAGCAGCGCACAGGTTTTAAGCAGGCAAATCATCATTGTGGATGCAGTGAAGATGAGTCCATCTCACCTGCAGCGGCATCGCAGGCCACGAGCCGCCACAATAATAAAACATTTTTTTATTTAATTATAAATAAATTATTTCTCCTAATTATGTCCTGGGTTTTAACTAATTAATAATACCACAGGAAACATTACAAAAAACACTTAAGGTCATGAAAATTAATAGCGATTTAGCAATTCAATGAGGCATCCACCTTATTTATTGAAAAGTATCGTATCGGTATTGGTATCGGCGACACTTGCCCGTATTTACTTGGTATCGGATCGATACCAAAATATGCAGTCTCGCACACCACTACCTGCAGTGTGAGAGCGAAGTGCTCTAATCCGGTGATATGGTACTATAAGGTCATTAAGATAAGATGGGGCCTGACTAGTTAAGATATAGGTCTTGGTATACTAAAGTGATATGATTAAAATATTTGATTAATACATGAGAAAAGAAATCTGCTTCCATAATAGACATTTCGGTGACTACAGTATTTTGGGGGCCAGAGCAGGTGACATGGAAACAAATTTGAACCTATAACTTTGGCTTCCTAGATAATTGAGAGTCTCTGGGGAAAACACGGTCAAAATCTTGATCATCTGCATGTTTTGATTTAGCAAAGATTTTGCACCAGATGACCTCTTTAATGAAAAACCTCTCTATTTATTCAAGCTTAGGACTACATTACAATGATGCCAAGCACAGCATAGTTTCGACTGGTTCCTTCTTTCATCTGACCAATAGTGCTAAAATTGAAAAGATTTTCTCTCAGAGTGATGCTGAAAAAGTGGTTTGAGCATTTGTTACTTTGAGGAATAACTTTGACTGTAATTCGTTATTTTCTAAATGCTGCCACAGAAGTCTTCAATTGCTCCAAAATGCTGTGATGAGATTACAGAGATGGAGGCCCTGAAAGATAGATTGTACTCTCCCATAATAGCTACTATTAAGTGGCTTTCCTTTAAATTCAGTTTAATAAAAATCCTTTTCTCACAATGTCCTGAATGATCAGGCCATAAAGAAAGCATAATAGCATATTAACTTTCAGAGTGCATGCTTACTTGTGGTTCTTAGAGTTTCCAAAAGGAGATTTAGATAAATAAACTTAAACAATAGTGTTATATATTCAAATGGATGGATGGCTTTGGATTTGGAAATAAGACAAAAAAAAAACCCAATCCTTACGTGCAGTATTAACAGCTGGATTGGTTTTTTTGTTGTTGTTGTTGTTTTTTCTGTCTGCAGTCTGTCAGGCTGTCTGATCACAGATGAAGGCTGTACTTCTCTTGCCTCAGCTCTGAACTCCAACCCCTCCCATCTGAAAGAGCTGGATCTGAGCTACAATCATCCAGGAGGCTCGGGAATGGAGCTCCTTTCGGGTGGACTGAAGGATCCAAATTGGAGACTGGACACTCTCAGGTATGGCAATAATGTCTGATAGAGGACGAAGAGCTGGAAACATTTCTGTTAAATAATTTAATTCTTTAATTCCTTTTTGTTTCATGCAGACATGACATAAACAAACACACACAGGAAACTTCTGTCTATCTATTGCACCAAGTGTTTCTCCTTCTTTCACTTCTTTTCACCCATTGGGTGTTTATACACCTCTCTGCATTTAAATATTAGGTGTTATTAATCTCTGGCTTTATTCCACTGTGAGTCTTTTGATCTGTCTTCCTCTCCTCACCCTAACTGGTTGTGACAAACCTTTCCTTGATCTGCCGCAAGTTTCTTCCTGTTAAAAGGAAGGGTTTTTTTTGTTTGTTTTTTCCTTCCTTCTCATTCTTGCCAAAGTGCTTGCTCAGAGGGGGTAATATGATTATTTCAGGTCTTTTCCTTAAACTGTAAAGCAGGGGTCCCCAATCTCAGTCCACGAGGGCCGGTGTCCCTGCAGGTTTTAGATGTGTCCTTGATCCATCACAGCTGATTTAAATGGATAAATTACCTTCTCAACATGTCTTGAAGTTCTCCAGAGGCCTGGTAATGAGCTAATCATGTGATTCAGGTGTGTTGACCCAGGGTGAGATCTAAAACCTGCAGGGACACCGGCCCTCGTGGACTGAGACTGGGGACCCCTGCTGTAAAGGGCCTTGAGGATACTGTTGGCGTGATCCAAGTGACTTCTTCAGTCTAAGCTGACTGCAGGTTTCCCCAATCTAATGAACAGTACATTTGCATAAAGACTGAAACTAACACCACTGAACAAACAGTGGGCTGGGAGGTCAGTTCCTTCATTATAATTATGGAAATTCTCATAACTTTTGATCAACATCCACTAATCAAAGACCACTGATCAAAGACCACTGATCAACGACCACTGATCAATGGTCATGAGTACCATTCACAGAGAGTTGGGGAATGGCTGCAATCACAGCATTGTAAGATGACGAAAGATGTACCCTTAGGCCCCTCCTGGACTAGGAGATGGTCTTTCCCTTTTCACGTAAATCCGCGCTCAAACCAGCATTTCCCCCATGTCCAGGATGTGTACATCCTCATCATTGAAGGAGTGTCCACTGGCATGTAGGTGTGAATAGACTGTGGAGTCCTAGCCTGACGAGGTAGATCTTCTGTGTTGTGCTATCCACTTCGTCAGAGGCTGTTTGGTTTCCCTGATGTATAAATCCTGGCAATCCTCCTGACACTTAGCAGCGTACACAATGTTACCCTGCTTGTGTCGGGGGACCCGATCCTTGGGGTGGACCAATTTTTGGCGCAGCGTGTTTTGGGGTTTGAAAGCCACAGAGACATGGTGTTTAGAAAAAATGCGTCTCAACTGATTACAAGGCGAACTCCCAACTCTTGAGCCACGATCGCCCCAGTGATCCTGTATGTGTCAGGAGTATCGGAACAGGAAGGTTGCCGGTTCAAGCCCCGGCTTGGACAGTCTTGGTCATTGTGTCCTTGGGCAAGACACTTCACCCATTGCCTACTGGTGGTGGTCAGTGTCTGGCAGCCTGTCAGTTTGCCCCAGGGTGGCTGTGGCTACAATATAGCTTGCCATCACCATTGTGTAAATGGGTGGATGACTGGTTGTGTAAAGCGCTTTGGGGTCCTTAGGGACTAGTAAAGCGCTATACAAATACAGGTCATTTACCACTACAGGTTTTTGCTTAGTCAGCGGTTGTCCTTCTCTCCTAGATTGACTGGAGCTTTCTTTTGGCACCTTCCCAGCTTCTCTGAGTCAACAAAACACATATAGACTGGTTGGGCAAACTCCCATGCACCCTTAAGTATCCTTGAGAGGATGAAGAGCTGATCCAGTATTCCACAACCAGGACAAAAACTGCATTGTTCCTCCTTTATCCAAGATTCAACTAACGGACGGACTCTCCTCTCCAGCACCCTGGCATAGACTTTCCCAGGGAGGCTGAGGAGTGTGATTCCCCTGTAGTTGGAACACACCCTCCGGTCCCCTTTCTTAAAGATGGGAACAACCACCCTGGTCTGCCAATCCAGGGGTACTGCCCCTGATCTCCACGCAACATTGTAGAGGTGTGTCAACCAAGACAGCCCTACAACATCCAAAGCCTTCAGGAACTCGGGGCGGACCTCGGGCCCTGGTAATCCTATCCCAGGCAGGGTGAACTGTTTGTTCCCTCGATGGTCTGAACCACTCTTTGTCTGGTCCCTCACCCAGGACCAATTTGCCATGGGAGACCCTACCAGGGGAGAGAAAGCCTCCAGACAACATAGCCCCTGTGATCCCTGGGACACATAAACCCCTCCACCACTATAAAGTAGCAATTTGCAGAGGGGAAGCTTACAGCACCTGGTATTCCCAGGCGCTCTCACATCCAAGTACTAACCAAGCCCAACCCTGCTTAGCTTCCGAGATCAGAGTTCTCAGGGTGGTATGGCCATAAAAAAATCCAGTGGTACTTAATTTAGTAGATCAATGCTCTAGAAGTTGGATTGACTTGATGACATAGTCTGAAAACAGTTTTTCATTTTTGAGCACTTGACCTTTACATGACGATTTACTATAGTAAAGGTCATGAATGAGAGCAAAGGCAGGGAGGTGTGCTTTCCAGCTAAACAGAAGAGGAATATAAAGATAATGAAGGCCACAGTTTGGATCTGTCATATTTCATTCAATACAGTGGTCTACTGACAGATCCAGGATCGGTCCAAATCATCAGCAGTTTGATCCACGTATGGCTTGAAGTGTATTTGTGGAAATGTTGGACTGTTCCTTTATCTGTGTCTAACAGTGTGTGTATGAGAGCGATGTAATGTCCATGTGTGCATGCTGACTGTGCTGGTCTGACCCCCCTCCTCCTTTCAGGGTGGAGCCTGCTGGAGAACGATGGTTGAGACCAGGTCTGAGGAAGTGTAAGTGTGTTTTTAATGTGATTCATGAAAACAAAGCAGCACACATTCAACCATCTTCATCATTCTGATGTCAGGAGTCATCATCAAAGTGTCAATCAATGAACAGATGATGGATCAATAACTGCAGCTGGATTGTATTTGTTCTCTCCATCAGATTCCTGTCAACTCACAATCGACACAAATACAGTACACACAAACCTCCAACTGTCTGACAACAACAGGAAGGTGACACGTGTGAACGAGGTTCAGTCATATCCTGATCATCCAGAGAGGTTTGATGTTTTTTCTCAGCTGCTGTGTAGAAATGGTTTGACTGGTCGCTGTTACTGGGAGGTCGAGTGGAGAGGAAATGTTTATATATCAGTGAGTTACAGAAGAATCGGAAGGAAAGGAGACAGTGATGACTGTTTGTTTGGACACAATGATCAGTCCTGGAATCTGAATTGCACTAATGATGGTCCTGTTTATGTCTGTCATGACACCAAATTTGTATCCATCACCACCCCTTCCTCCTCCTCTGTCTCTAACAGAGTAGCAGTGTATGTGGACTGTCCTGCTGGCACTCTGTCCTTCTACAGAGTCTCCTCTGACACTCTGATCCACCTCCACACCTTCAACACCACATTCACTCAAACTCTTTATCCTGGGTTTACAATCTGGTCTCCTGGTGCCTCGTTGTCCATGTGCTGAGTGGAGTGTAAAGAGTGTCTCCTGTTAGAGAAACACTATGACTGTTGAACAGACAGTTCAGTCTGTACATGTCTGTCTCTTTCAGTTGGAAACACGTTTTCAGGATTCAATCAGTTGATTCTATGAATCAGTTCTAAATGATTCCTTGTAAACTTCTTCCTCTTCAGACCTTTAAAGATGGATGCTCCCATTTTCCAGGATCCAAATGTTGTTTTTCTGTCTTTGTCCACTCAAAGCTTCACAGTGAATATCAGTATGTTGTGTTTCTCTGAAGCTCAGTTAACAACCAGCTCCTCTGCATTTCCAGGCAGTCTGAGCTCATTAAAAATGAATCCAAATGTTTGATTTCTCTTTCTTAATGGGATGTTTCCAAACTCTCCTCATGCTCTTACTGTTTCACTCATTGTTCGAAGCTCATCATTTGAAAATGTTTCAGCCATGTAAGCTGAAAATATTGGCTCAATAGCTCTGAATGCAGTTCCTAGCAAAATATGATTGTATTAAGGGATCATAATGCATGTGGCTGATCTAATAAACAGCAGACATTGCATTGATTTTTTTAAACTAGTCTTGTGTTTTTCACAAACACTTTTCCAACAGTAATATTTTGCAGTATGCTGGTAACAGCTTTGTTTGAATGTTCTTACAAATGTGTTAACATTGCTATATAGCATTGCATATGTTCTGTATCACAGTGTTTGGTTAAAGAGTTTGTCTACTGTGCTGAATCAATGAGCTAAATAATGAACATCGGCTTTTATTAATCATTTCTTTTCTTTGTGTTTGTCATTTTTGATATGAAATAAACTTGGTTTGTTTCTCACAGTGTTGTGTACATATGTTACACCAATATTGCACACACTTCCATTTTTCTTGTATTTTTCTATGGCTGTTTTTTCATGCTGTAATGTTGGCAGTGAACCTCTGACAGTCTGTCCTGATATGAGTTGTGGTGAAGTAACTAAAATATGGTTGTGGTGTGTTGTGTTGGGATTCAGAGATTCTTTTATTGCTATCATATAATCTGCCTTATGATGAATGTATTAATAACATGTTTTAGAGTATTATTTTATCAGTAATATTTCTTACAGGGTTCATATTGCATTGAATATGTTTGTCATTACATTGACCTTTCTATTTACAGGTGTAGTTATGATCATTTTATACACATTGCATATCTGTGCTTGTTTAGAGTTGATGTTCTATCCAAGAGGGTTTTAAGCTTCACTGGTGAGAGTGTCCAGGTGATACATGTTGAGGGAAGATGAGAACATAGCAGGTTAATTGCATGCATGCTTACAATACACATAAATTTAGTAGCAGGCCTGAGCGAAGGCCCAAGTGTCTTCTGCTTCTTATTTGAGACCTGCGCCAATTCTGTCTACTTAGTGATTGGTGACGAGGGTCCATTATTAGCCCTTAGAGACCCTGAAGCTTGAAGTTTATTACCTTAAAAGGAAGGTGTTATCAAAAAGAGAAGTTATATGTCTGTTTATAGTTATTAGAGATGTACAAGATGTACCCTTGTCTGTAAACAATGACTGTACACAATGTATTTTTGACCTGTATTGACGTGTATGTGGGGGCGTGATCCTCTATGCTATAAAACCAGAACCCAGTGTATTTTTGTCAAAGCAAATAAGCCATATGCTGATGGTTGTTCTCCGTTGTCAATAAACTCATCGTTTGATTGCACTTTTCTGGGCCTCCGTCGTTTGTTGTCTGGTCTGCAGTTGATCGATCTCGCTTCAGTTGACAGCGTAACAGCCCCATTGGCGTGGTGTGAGAATCCACCTTCAGCCTTTATGTTGGACACTAAGATCTTGTATACAGAAACACTAATAAAGAATCAATCATGAATAACTGTTGTTCAGACATTTGTTCCTGATTCTTGGAGAAATTCCATCTTTATCACAGCTCTGATAGGGCTAGAGTTCACTTTCACACTAATCAAACTCTTTGTTTCAGTTCAATGATTTTTATTTAAAAACCTCTGCCTGCTAAACCTCCTGCTTCTTTCTCTGTTACGCCAAATTGACTGTGCAACTGATTTTTTGTTAAGTCGAGCTGTTAAAGTGCTGTGACTGTTCCCCTACATTTTCTCTGTTTGTGTCAAAACAATGAATGGACCATAAGTGGTGCTCCATATGGGAGCACACTTATTCCTCCTGCAGAAGCAGTTTATTGAAGCTTGACAAATGAAACATGAGCCCACACACTGAGACATGTCTGCCTCTATGAGGGCGGAGCTTGTGCAGCACAAACAGAGCTGTCACCATGGAGACAAAATCCATCTTTTAGACAAGGCAGCTGAGAAAATGATTGGACCATGGAAATGATTTGAAGTTTTATTGAGTTTGACAGTGCAGGGAAATGGAAGTGTAGGCAAGAATAAACAGCCAGGAAGGAGCAGATATTTGTATAGATCATCCTTACATTACACTAATGCATAAGTTACATTTTCTCTGTCATCTGTGTGTTACAGCTTTTTGCTTTGTATTTGTATTCAAACTGGGACATCTACAGCCCTTTATTTTAGAACAGAGATTTTGGGATGTCATCAGTCACTAATAGCTCTTTTTCCACTGGTACCTACTCGGATTGGTTCATTGTGTGCGACACAAACATGAAAGCAAAGGTGGATTTTGAGGCGATGTTATACCTGCTGCTTGGGGCTGTGACTGACTCAGACTGTTTCTGTGGAGCCATTTCCATTTCCTCCACTGGTCACTGTCAGTAACTACAACTCTCCACATACAATAATACTGACATTAGGACACATTCACTGCAGCATTTAGGCACTAATGTTCATTAGTGTGATAATGACACTCTGTATGTGAACACAGATATTATCAAACTGATAGAAACACTGACACCATCAGCAGAGAGATACTGACTGATGACAGCTTACCGCCCTCAGGTGGCCACAGTGAGGAACTGCATGATATTAAACCAGTGACAGGTGCCGTCCTTAACAAAGAGCATTTCCAACCAATATATATATTCCAACAAAGAGCAATAAGTAATCAATCTGAGATAGCATCATGCCAAAAACAGGAGGGTTGGGAGAGGTGTGCTCACATGTGGCTGTCATACTCTACACCCTTCTGACAGGGCTAAATAAATGCTGATTAGTGCATTGGTGTGTAGATAACAACCTGGACCTCAATACCGCCAAGACAAAAGAACTGGTAGTTGACTTCAGAAGGAGGAAGTCTGAGCTGCAGCCTGTCAGCATCAATAGGGAGTACGTGGAAAGGGTCTCCAATGAAGCTCTAACACCTCTGCGGTTTTAAAGAAGGCCCAACAGTGTCTCCACTTTCTGAGAATCCTCAGGAAAATGGACCTGAAGAAGGAGCTGCTGACCATCTTCTACCGCTGCTCCATTGATAGGAAAGGACAGTGAGAGTGGGCAGTAATGGTGAGAAATTCAGCAGGAGTGGGATTTAACAAGAGTCCCGTGCAGGGCTCTAGTACAGAGCAGGCCTGGCAGAGGCAGGAAGCAAAGATTTCAAAGACTTTGGAAAGAAAATTGGTGAAAGATGTGTCTAAAGAACCCAAACAGATGCAGAGACATGGGTGAATGACTTGGGTGAGTCAGGAAAGAAGTCCCTGAAACCAGGACAGAATGCACTGAGAGGTCTCAGACTAAGATCAACTCAACTTGTGCATAAGTTCAAGCTTAGAGCCAGACTGATCATTTTGACCCTGGTAGTTTTTGTTTCCAAAGTCAAATGATGTCAGCATCCAAACTAAAAGCAGGATGTTTGGAAAGGATGTGTGAGAAATTCCTGCTCTGTTTAACTGGAAATGTTTGAGGGCTGAAAAGCAGATTTTGATTGTGAAACCAATAACTAATGAAAAATAATCATGTTTCATATTTCCTAAAGATCAGGTCATAATGAGTCAAGCTATTTTCAGTCAGAAATCATAAATGAAACTTTGACAAACACATGAAACATGTTGAGTCTTTTTCTGTTCACAGGTTCTGGTTTGAAGGTAAAGCCAGTGTGTACAGTTACATCAGATCCAGTCTGTGAACCACTGGAGGGACTGGACTGTGTTTCCTCTGTAGGACACAGCTGTGAGAGAGAACAGAGACACAGCAGCTGTGAACCTGGACAGGACACCAGCAAATATGTTAGCTTTCTGTTTTTGGATGAAGCTGATCACATTTACTGTTTGTTGGATTCAAACAGCAACACACACATGAAGAAACAGCAGCATTTAACTGCATCATGTAGAAATTAGAGACGCCTCATAACCGTAGCACGTCGGAGCAGTATGCATCATGTGATAGAGTGGCTGTGGCGTGCAAGACCTGTCGGTGGTCTGGTTGAGCATTTGGAGCCTCACTAACAACCCGGCATTTCATCTCCGACGGTAGAGTCGGGAGAGAGTATGAGCGTGCAGCGTTTAAAGCGTGGAAGTACTGACCTTATTTTGAGTTTGATTCCGTAAAAAGTGACAAAAACATTAGCGTCCGCTGTTCACTGTGTGGGATGAAAACTTCTTTTTACAGCGAAAAAACCCCCTAAACTTCAGAGCAAGAACCAAATATGCTGCCACGGAATGGGAAATTCACACAGAAACTCGCGGATTCTTCCACTGACCCTTGGCTCTACTTGAGACCTGAGAGGAAAACGATACTTCTGAACCAAACAAAGGACTAAACTTTAGGATGGAAATACAGGATTTCACACACCAATGAAATGAATGGGACTAAATGAGAGGAGAATTTAATGCAGCTCAAGTTCAGAATCATGAGGCCAGATTAATGGCATGGTTAGTTTTCCCTGTGGTCTCTCTTTTCTGCCTGCCTGTAAGATCAATCTCCAACATCCTTTGTCCAGTGTATCCACTGTCCCTCCCATGCACATGTCCACACCGTCTCAGTCTTGTCTTTCTAACTTTGCAGTGAGTGCACTTCCTTTACCAGCCTTAGTCCTTATATTTAAAGTCTCTACTCTCACCTCCACAGTCCTGTCCTTCCTTCTGTCTTGCTGCCTCCGAACAGCTTTCCTCGTCTCTTCCTTTGTTCAGTTTCCATTAACACCCTGTTGGTCAACAGCACCAGAGGCCATCATCATAAACCTGGGCCCTGACTGATTCAGTATGTTTATGATCCGCATGTTTGATTTTCAGAGATTTTATGTCTTTCCTGATTTTACCTTCCCTATTCAGACACACAGTCAGATGCTGCTCTGGTTCCTCTGCTTCCTCAGATCTGCTCCCAGCTGCTAACAAGAGTTCAAACTGTCTCACTGACATCGTTTCATATGTATGAATGCGAGATACAGCTTCTACTCCTGCATCAAACTATAATGTTCTCCATGCCAACGTCACTTTTTTTCTTCACTGTGCAGTTTTTGAGGACTTTTTGCAAAAATGTAACACATTTGGTGTGTATATAGGCTACATGGCAAGTTCTGATTAGTAAAATAACACAGTGTGTAACATCCTTCAGCATCAACTTAAATCTCTGGAACGCTTGATGTAACCCAACTCTGACGATGAACACCTCAGTCGCTGTGCACCAACACTGTGTTCTTTACTGTGTATTCACCACAGAGAGGCAAGCTAGCCTAATTCTGCCCTGAACTGCTATTTTTATGCAACCTTTAAATAAGCATTCACAATATGAACAAAATATAACTTCACATCATATCCTGTCAAGATTTATTCAAAAAGACACTTCAGCTGAGAGTCAGAGAGTGAAGACACACACGCTGCAGATTTTACTTGCGTTCACAGAGCGCTCACATCAGAGTGGGGCCCTGTGAAGTGTGCGCTCTGTTCTTGCACTTGTTTTGTGTGTGTGTGTGTGTGTGTGTGTGTGTGTGTGATTGTGTGTGTGTGTGTGTGTGTGTGTGTGTGTGTGTGTGTGTGTGTGTGCGAGGTCAGAACTGCTTGTTCAGCTTCTTACTATCGCTGTGGGAAGATAAAAAATATCAGAACACGTTTTATAAAGAACAATCAGTTCTAAGCAAGGAAAAGGTCATCATGCAGTAATCTATCACATGGAAACTTATATCATTAAAAGCTTATACTGACTACTAAGTACAATTTTCCATTGACACAAACTTTGAAGATGCAGAGCATGATGTCGCATCATCAGACTGTAAACAAACATCCACCAGGCTTCTTTGTTGGCAGAGGTGATGATTCTCCCATCAGGGATCAGTAGAGTGTATTAACCTGTGGTATAAGCAGCAGTCAGTGAAATATTACTGTTTCACATAAGAAATCTAGCACATGAAAGCCAGGGTGGGAGGGATCTCTGCAAACTGACTCACCTCTGCAAGTGTGAGGCTCAACAAAGATCTGACTCTGCAGTCACAGACAAACAAAAAAACTCCAGCTGGGAGATAGAAAACGCTGTCTGGGTCTTGCTGGATGTTGCTGGTTAGAGTCCCACATTAGCAGAGTGCTGCTTGGTCCCACTGACCCATGTGGACAGCGACTGTGGAGAACTGTCCTGGAAAACAGAAAAGAGAATTAAAATGACAAAAAGCCAAACAGGATTTCCACAAAGACTCTCTTGGAATCAGCAATCAGAAAATCATTGGTTCATATTACAATTAAATATGACCAGGCTCCTTAAATGTAAGCAGTTAAGATCTGATTTGATTTACATCCTTCACACAGCACATGTGTCCAGGCTGTCAGGTAAACATAGAATTAATCTCAGGTAACATGACTCACAGTAGAGATTCAGTAAGAAAGATTGCCAGCTCTAATATTATTACCACACAATCCAAGGACACAACAGCTCAGATTTCTAGAAGTATTTAAACAAATGTCTTCTGAATATTCAATTCATGTTCACAGTGGGAGGGTGGGGGATTTTGTAAATAAAGTCTGCAACACAGAAAGAGCTGTGATCAAGCTATTTATTACTGCTCACAGGAGAGCCAACACACATCAAACATCACAGTTCAGTCATGTCAGCTCTGCCACAGAAGTGGTGCTCCTACTCCTTTGTGCATTCCAAGGAAGAGGGAGGAAGTTACAAACTGATCATACCACACTTCACGCGCCTCGCTATGAAACCTAACGGATCAATGGTTAAGCTATTTTGTGCCCTTGGCCTTATCAGCACCTGTAAAGGGAGTTGTTTTCTCAAACTGCTGACGGTGAAGTAAGTTCATCTAGTTTTCACTGAACAGTCTATAACAGTGTCACAACTAAGCATATACATAAGCACTTAAATACTTTAAATGAGAATAACAGAAAATTTCTATTACAGGAGCCAGAGCCTGTCCCAGTAGTCATAGGTAGAGCACACCTGGACAGGTACCAGTCTGTCAGAGGACTAACAGAGAGACAGACATCAGAGTAACAAATCGATTTAAAATTAATGTAAGTTTGCTGCAGCTGTATGTATGAACATGTGTTCCTGTGCTCACAGTCCACCTCTCAGGAACCTGCAGTTCATTTTAAGTCTACTTTAAACAGACCTCACAAAAGGCTGATGTGGCTGGATCAGTAGTCTGATTTAAGTACGATACCTTTGGCCAGGGATTAATCTGGTACATCGCTTCACTGCAGTCTTACGTATTTTCCCCACACCTGAATAAAAAATACTGATATTTACAAATAACACATTCAGCTGATGCAGCCTGACTCAATCCTAGATGTTCAGCACACACAGAGACACAGAGGGACTGTTTAAAGTTTAGTGTTAACCTGAGTCACTGATCATTTACAGTATTACAGAGTCTTCAGTCTTTGCATGATGTCCACGTCACTGTAAGTTTCTAGCTGACTCTCAGGTGTGACAGGTGTGCCAGCAGGAAAGAGTAATAATAACCTGCATCCTGAGGTTTGTCATGCAGGATTAAAGGAGCCAGGCTTTGTTCACACAGCTAGGATTGTATTTTACACTGACCCTGGGTCAGTATAAGTATCATACAGTTTAAACGAAGCACTGAAACTTGCACATATTTATTACAGATGCACTAAAGAAAATCTGGATATTTACAGTCAATCTGTGGCTGCGATTAATCACTTTACTGGAAACTTTATTAACTAGTAACTTCATCAGTCATGACAGAAGCTAATATTTCTGTGCTAACATCGTTTAAACCAGTGGTTCCCAAACTTTTTTTGCTGGGTCCCCTTTGTTTTACAAGAACAATTGCCCCGCCCCCCTCGTGCGCACAAACACATCCTCCAACCACACACACCCATGTTTTGCTCCATTGTGGTTTATTTCACACCTCAAACATTTAGTAAACAATTAAGCAAATACAAGTAATCTGCAGGTAGTAAGAAAATAAACTACTAACTCTTTTACGCTGCGTCCGCACCTACACGGGTATTTTTGAAAACGCAGCTGTTTCGTCCACACGTAAACGGCGTTTCGAGTCACCAAAAACTGAGATTTTTAAAACTCATTTTTTTTGCGTTTACGTGTGGACGAGGAATACAGAGTTCGTCACGCAACGTCAAAGGTATGTGCCTTTTTTCACGCCACGCTGTGCGCCACGTTATTGTTTACATGAGATGAATTGCAGAATGGCAGATAGAGACAAAATACTGTTAATCTGACTGTCTGCAGGTTTTACACGCAGTTACTGTCCCTCCATTTACAAAGGCAGAGGCGTCACGGTGTGATTATTTTACTGTAGTTGTTTTTTTTCTGTGTAATAATGTTCAACATTGCTATCAATACATTTTTCAAAAAATGTCTCTCTGTGCAAAATGGGTTCAAAAACATAAACAGCTGTGGGATCCTGTTTGTCCCTGATTTGATCAGGGGGAACAAATCGTGGCAGGATCAGCCTGATGTTATTTGTATCCCACTGTAACTTTACTGTATAAAGAGCTAACATCTCCAAAATGCCAGGAGTAGTTAGTCGTTACTTTAACTGCCATAAATGTAAATTATGTCAATTTGTTTAATTTAATGTGTTCATGTATGTTTTTTATTTCCTTTATTTATTGTTGTTCCTTTTGGGGTAGGAACTAAGTTTCATTCTGTGTTGCGCACAGGCCCCTTTAAGTGACGTAAAGGGAAGTCAAAAAAGACATGTGCAAAGAAGCTAAGCTATAACTTAACTAAGTCACAAGAAGGAATAAAGAAAGCTGAAAGTAAAAGAAAGCTGCGAAGAAGAAGAAGAAGAAGAAGAAGCAGAAGAAATTGGGAATTATTTTTGTTAAGTTTTTGTTCCTGAAGCAGACTCATTCCCTCACGGTTACGTGCAGCCAGCGAGGTATGTTGACTGTGTTTGTTTATCGCTTATTTGTTAACTTGGGTTTAAATGTTTATTTGTAATATTTATGTTTGGTCATTCTGTACTTTTGTGTAATGACAGTTTGACGGTGGATTTTATGGTGTTTCGGAGGAGAAGTGTGACAGAAGAATAAATCCATCAGTGAATGAAGAACCGTGGTGTCGTCTATTAACTGGAGGGAGTGATAGTTACAACAAGTGTTTGTGAACTAAAAATCAAGAATGTGGGATACAGTTTGTCTGTGATTTGAACAGCCCAGCACTGCTCTGACGAAGGGGAAACTAATTCTGCTGAGGAGACCTACCTTGGCACAAAAGAAAGTAATGAGTCAAATATTGTCAAATGTAGCCGAGTAAAAGTACCGTTTCTTCTTCACAAATGTACTCAAGTACAAGTAAAAAGTATGGTGCAATAAAGGTACTTTGAAAGTACATTTTTTTCAAAAACGTGCTCTAGTAAATGTAACGGAGTAAATGTAACTCATTACTACCCACCTCTGGTCACTACTGTGTCATTTTGGAAATATAATACAGACAACAGACTCTTCCACAGCAATCTCTTGTCGTCAGTAAACAACATTTAGGGAGCTCTATAGTTTCAACAGTTCAATCGGTCTACGTTCACACTGCAGGCAAAAGCGCATCAGTCTGACTTTTTTGACCCTATGCGACTCATATCCGATCATGGTATGACAGTGTGAACGGCATAAATCCGTCTTTTACGTCACTGACACAAGACAGACGCCAATTATCAGCGCCTGAGGAGTCATCATGAACGCTTCCTGGACATCCGGTGAAACTGTTGGGAAGACAACGTTGGAGAAACGTGAACATTTTATTTGTACTGTATAATCTGCAGATTCTGACAGAAATCTGCAACTATCCTTTGAAGCAATAATGATCAAATGTAAATAACAAAATAACTTTACAACTTAAAGCAAAATTAGGAAATGTAAAGTCCGAAACAAGTCTCTATATTAACGGCCATCAGTCAAACAATACTATTTGGTCTGTGTCTAAACAGAGCGCGTTGTGTGTGACGTCTTCTTTTGAGCATGCGGGCGCTTTGAGCGTTCACACCATTGACTGTAGAAAACATGGACGACGCGACTCCGCCTCCTACCATTGTGCAAAAATGAAGCCAAAATATCCCGCTTGTGGAGGCTGCCATCTTGCAAATTTGGAGCCAGAGTCTGCGCAGTAGTGACTTGAGGTGGAGTGACTGTGTAACGCTCCCGCCCACACACCCGCTGGACATGACCGCAAACACGCCCCTCTACACTTTTTGCGTAGCCCGGCTGCTCGAGTTTTTTTGCTGGTTTACCGCGACTGACGACTCGTTTAATCAAGGTAAATACAACCACGTCACTGTTATAAAAAAGACACACAGCTTATCATCTTATAGTTCTAAAATCACTTTGTTGTTAATTCATTAGCTAGATTAGCCGCTAGCATTCGCACTGTGTTGGAGGCTTGTTGCTAGCTAGTTAGCAATGCTACACACTTGCTACTCTAATAGTCTGTGTTATTGAAGGATTCAGCACTTCTTATGTTTGTTTTTATCCATTTTTAGACAGCGATGAGATCAGCTGCACACTCTACAGAAGCCCAGAGTTACTGTTAATATCAAAAATATAATGCTGTCCTTTGAGATTTTAACATAAGACTGAGTGTAATGGATCTAAAACTGTTTAAATCTTCAGAGCCCTCTACAGCCTGGTAACATGGAAACTTTAAAAACATCAGCAGAACGTTTCAGTAGTGTAGTGTGATTTGTTCTTTTCATTTATTATATCAACATCTACAGTGACCCTGGAGAGAAACTAGTGAGGGAGACCATCAGGACCAAGCTGGGTTTCCTGGGTCCAGAGGTTTGGAGAAACTTCTTCCCTTTCTTTCATCACAGATGTCCTGTGCCAGATGTTCTGTTGACCTACTGAAAGAGGCATCATTTAAGAAACACCAGGAAGACTGAAGCTCATCACATTGATCAAGCAGGACTCATGATCTTCACCAGCAGCTCCCCCACAGGGAAATCTTCAGCACTCCTCCGTAGGCCTGCCCCAGGAGATGGATCAACCCAGCGTTTCATGAACACTGTGATGAGAACTTTGCTTTGTGTAATGTTATAAATACTCGGATACTCCCCAGAGGCTCTGGACTTTTACATAAAGATATTATATTCAGTCCTGTAGAAAGTTATATATTTAAAAATATGTGATCCTCTCTGGTTACTCTGGTATGAATAACTCTGCATCACTTTATGGTAAATAACACACTATCTGCAAAAAACTGTGAAAGAATTCCAGATGACAAGTTTGTAGTTCAACATACAAGTGACGACCTTTGACCTTCATCAGGTTTTATTTAATTGTGTCAGAGAAAATCTCATATGCTCTTCATGCAGCTGAGTACATCAAGTGTTTAAAACGGAAGCTGTGCAGGTCTGAGATCAGCAGCTTTGTGAAACACCAAACTGAGGTCCTGTTAATGCTGATATATAGTGACACAGTTACATGAGTGATTAAGCCTTTTGTTTTTTGTCTTTAACTTTATCAATAAAGCTGCAGCTTTCACTACAGCACGTGTGGTACTTTAACCTTTGTACTGTTTTCATCAGTTCATTTTGCAGTTAACATGTGAACATGTTGGATGATCTGTCTGCTGTCACTGGGTGGTGCTGAGGTCTGAATCTGAGGGCAGCTCCTGTAATCACAAAGAGAACAGAACCATCACAAACTCAAATATAAATTTTATCCCTCAAAATTGAAATAAAGCTGATTCTTCTGTCCTCACACACTCAGGATCTGAAGTTCTTCTCTTACCTTTTTTCAGTATTACAGTACACTACAGTACTTTAATCCATAGTTCCTGATTAATGAGGAGTTACTGAAGTACAAGCTTTTAAAAAAATGTTACTGTCTTTACAGATGTGGCAAGAGACTGAAAACATGCTGTTGTTTGCATATATTTGATATTCAGTTCTGCACAGGAGCTGAAGCAGCGTGCAGCATGTTGCTTTTACAGTATAATACTTGTAATAAAAGTACAGTAACAGTAATTAGTGACTGATTAGCCCGGAACGTTTCTCTTAATTTCTTTAGTAAGTTCATTCACCTGCACAGATTAGCTAAACGAACCCTGACAGCCGAGTGCTCATTTTAGCTAGCTGGGTCTCAGGACCTAGCTAAGGACGGTAGTTACGGAGTAGCTTACAAACACGTTTAACTTACCGAAAAAGTGCAGCGGGGCCTCGGGTCCTTCTGTCGGGTAGTCCAGTTTACTGAAAAACACCTCAGACTGTCAGGTTAAAACACTCGGTCGTGTTTTCGTAGCGTAAACGCTGGCCCTCCTCTCAGAGCCTACGCTCTATCTGCTATTCCCGAACAGAGATACGCAAGTTTCTCCGTGACTGCAGCTGCCAGTCAAAGCTGTTATGATGACGTTTCACCCCAATTTAACATCACCGCGGAAGGAATTAGAATCAAACTTATGGGAGACCCCTTGGACATCAATGAGCAGGATGAGAACTATTGATAACAAAAGAAAGAATCTTTGGAAAAAAATTATCTAAGGAGAATAAATTTATTTTAATCTGACCCCAGTCCCATCCGCTAACATGGAGGATGCGGGGTTTATGACCTATACTGCAGCCAGACACCAGGGGGTGATAGAGACGTTTTGGCTTGATTTTTGGGGAGCTGTGGCATCGTCCATGTTTTCTACAGTTAATGGTTCACACTAGAGCGCGTTTGCTGTCAGACAAAAAAATTGTATTTGATCAAAAAATGGGAGCATTAAGACCTGCAGTGTGAACGCAGCGTAAGAGGACCCTGCACGTCAATTCTCGATGCGAGGGGGGTACCTGGCGCGTCAATAAGTGAAGCAGAGGGAGCCTGACCATGCGTCGCACATTTGACCAGTTAGGAGTGAGAACGTGTTGAACATCTATATTCAAGATGTTTTAAAGAAAAGAACAATATAGCTGAACAAACCTACAAGAAGTATAAGAATAAACTGATAATAATTATAAGAAGCAGGAAAAGATATTACTACAGTAAACTTTTAGATGAAAATAAAAACAATATGAAAAACATGTGGACAGCAACAGGTCTGTCTAGCACAGACCTGTTGCTGTCACAGCCAAGACAATTCAACTGCTGCTAGCACAGCTGCTAGCACAGCATTGGGAACCAGGCAGAACTCTGTGTGTGATCTCGTGCACGAGGGAGAGAACCGTGCACGAGCGCTGTTCCTCCCCAGTCACTCTCATTTAGCTCCTCCATAGCGCTGCTCTTTATTGTGGTCCCATGAATATGCATAGGTTCATTAACATATGACATCTCACACAGACATAGATGTGTTTACCATATCATAAATCAGAAAGAGAAGGTACGACCTCTCTCATGACCTTACGATGTGTGTGGATGCCAGAACACTCTGGAAGGCACACAGAGTCTTTGCAGACTGCTAAGGATCAGACCTCTATCATTATACAATTGATTATATACCTCTAAGCATATATGATTATATATTTCTAAGCATAAAGGACAATCCAACAATATAAACCTGACAGACAGAACTAAATAATACTGTATTATATAAACCTGTAAAGGGGAAATCCTGACGAACCAATCCACAACCAGAAAAGAAGACTAACTCTGTGCTGCTCCAATCAGGCGTCAGCTCTGTCAGTGTAATATGTCGGTGTGTAAAGTCACAGAGTAGCTGGTTTTAAATGTATCTATAAACTTTATTTACATTTTATTTAGGCTTAAAAACCGTCCAAGTTTATTTCTTTAGACTGTTTTCACTTAGTGCCACCTGGAGGACAGTCAGCTCCCTGCAGCAGCTCTGGAGGACTGTTAACTGATGAAGAGCTCGGACTGCACAGCCTGCTTCATCACCGACTTCTTTAAATAAACATGACCAGGATCAGTCGCAGCACCTCAGACAAACATTTGTTACACAGCAGCTGCCTTCACACCGACTGAGCTCCATCACAGCTTCAGAGCTCAGCTTACTAAAGTCCAAAGTTTATTTCCTCTCAGGTTTATTACTTTCAGTAAAGTTTCACTTTTACAGCCCTGACCAGCATCCTGCAGCATCTGGAGCAGCTGTGTGGTGCTGTCATGTCAATAAGGATCAAAATCTGTGGGGATGTTTCCAGCAGGGGTTATAACCTGCAGTCAGCAAGGTGTACCTAATAAAGTGGCAGTGTTTATGTCACAGTGCAGCACCATCAGAAAACGGTGGTTTACATCTCTGTTACAGGAAACCTGAAGAGTTAAAACACAAGAGAAGAAAATCTAAACGTTACACAAAGAACATAAAAGAACTAAACTTCATAAAAACTTCACAAATGATGCTTTAAATGAAAAATAAATCCCTGTAAATAATTCAACAGGTCACATATTAGAACCACCTTAACTAAAACTCTGTAGCCGCTCACTGTGGTTTGTCCCAGCAGCTCTTAGGAAACAAACTGCTAACTTCAGTGTTAGCACACACTGTTAGTAAACTATGCAACACAGAATTCAGGTTTCAGTTGTGTTAAGTTGTGAAGTTGTGATGAAAGTTTTCTTACTGACACAGGTAGGATGGTCAGGCGTCCTCTGTTCCTGCACCGTTCATGAACTGTCACTTATAAAATGCTGCCAAACATCAACTACACTCAATAACTAAACGTGTGCAGGTTAAAGTGATGGACGCCCAGATCTGCACTCCAAATAAAAACAGACTAAAGGTGTTTCCTTCAGAAACAAAGACAATATTTACAAAGATCTCACAGGTAAATTGTGAGCGATCACAGCAGCATCTCATCCTGACTAACAGCTTTTAGATGCAGGGAGAGCGTCGTGGTTCAGAGGTGGTTCAGCAGATGATGAAGGCCTTTCTGTTGCATCGTGTAGTGCTGTGGATGCCATGATGGTTGACTGGGTCTGGTTCTACTGAACTCAGAAACACTTCTGAGGTATTTACACCTGAAGCCTCATTTAATGTGAGTCAGAAACAAACGGCTCACCTGTGATTAATGGATGTTTCCCTGCATTTATATTTCCACACAGTTTATTTCTTACAGCAGGAAAACTGAACAGAATGTATGTAAGAGGTTAGAGTGAGGATGACGTCACTTAATACAGGAAATACATGTTTGTCTGTTTTGATGATGAAGGACTTCTTTAGCTCTGTAAACAGCTACACTTGAGAGGACAGAGGTGATTTCATGGATCAATAACAATGTGTTTATCAGCTTTCATCATCGCAGTGCACACATGACGTCAGATCTATCAAAGTGAAGGCCGTCTCTCTGATGACGTCACAGAGCAGAGTCGTTCTGTCCAATAAAGGATCTCAGATCAGCTGCTGCCATCTTGTGGCCACAGTTGGTTACTGTCTCTGAAAGTTGTCTCATGTTTCCTGTTGTCCTGTTAACAAAGGCTGGAGCTCATCATGCTGAGAGGGGAGCAGCATTTTTTGGCTCTTCACACATGTTCATTATATTCTGATGATCCTGGATGGAGACAAACTACAGATAAGTGTGTTCAGCCCAACTAGTTTATCTCATTACAGCAGTTTGATGTTTCCCTTTGAATCCCCCTGAAGATACTGACAGTGAAGCACATACATAATACTGCAGCCTTTCAACTCTGAGCTTATTTAGTTCTATTAATACACTGAAATCTCATTTGTGTCATGAAGAAAGTCTTTAATCAAACAGAATTCAAATATCAGAAACATTTCATATATGGAGTTAAACACGAATCATTGTTTCAACAGTATATTTATTGTTGTCATAAACAGACAAGAAGACAACAACAAACTGCTCCTCCCATTCAACACATGTCAGTCCATATCCCAGCAAACTAAATCATCTCCATTTACACACATCAAATAGAAACATGAATCACTTGTAATGATTAGAAACTTGATAGAATTTCAAATCTAGTTTGGGGAGTCATTCAGTGAGAAACAGTGAAATGATTTTCCATGTGAAAAGGTGGACAGCAGAAACAGAAAGAAACAGTGAGAACTAAAAGAGAAACAAAGAGCTTTGGAACAACGAGGCAGCAGGAGGACAGCTGCAGTTTAACAGCTTCAATTCACTGACAGGAAACAACATTAGAAATATCATCATCCTCAACTCATCTGCTCCACTGACACTGACACCTTCAATGGACACACCTTCACTTTACCCATAATTCCAACGTATGGAAACATCCTGTGAGTGAAAGTGTGTGTGAAGGTGTGTATGTGTGTGTTAGTATCAGGATCAGAGAACGACAGCTTTCCTCTGTTCCAGTCCAGATTCACTCTGATCCTCTGGAACTTCTTCTGGACTGAGAGAGCAGTGAGAGGAGCTGATGGTGAGAATGCGTAGTATTTACCTTCATCAAACCATATTCTCCATAATCCAGACCGTATGATTCCCTTCCTCTGCACAGACTCTGCTAACACACCCAGTATCCACCATGTACTGTCTCCAACTTTAACGTCCCAGCTGTGAGTCCCTGAGTTAAAGCCCTCAGAGCCCAGGACGGACCAGTAATAATCAAACCTCTCTGGATTATCAGGAAGCTGCTGCCACTCTCCTCCTCGTCTCACACAGGTCAGATCTTCAGACAGGATGAGGTCTGGATGAGCAGTGTTTGGGTCCAGAATGAGAGGAGTGTAGGAGACCATGTCCTTCATGTTGTTCCAGATGTTGAAGGTCAGGTTGCCCAGGTGTTTGGCCTGGTCTATCAGAGCTCCTGAGGGCAGCTGTGGATCATCCAGCAGGGGGCAGCGCTGGACTCTTTCCACTGCAGCCTTGTAGTTGTGCAGGAATGAGACGTCTTCAGCTCTCAGCTCCTCCTCTGTGGCTCTGACTGTGTCTGAAAGAGCTGCTATCTCTCTGCTCAGAGCCTCCATCTTCTCCTTCATCATCCCACTCTTCTGCTCCTCTTCCTCCCTCAGTGCAGCCAGCCTGGCCTCCTCTTCCTCTGCTAGAAACTGCTGAAGCTTCTTAAACTGCTCCTTAATCTGCCTCTCTGTGTGTCGGGCCTGGACCTTAATGTGTTCTGCTGTTTGATCAAACTTCACTTGAACTTCTTCACAAACCTTTAACTTCTTCTTTAAGGGCTCCAGAGTTTCCTGAAGTTCCTTCTTGTGTTGTTGTGCAGCTTCATCGATGGGTCTGAATCTGTGATTGGTGTGTTTTTCTGAGTCTCTGCAGATGTGACACACTGGCTGCTGATGGTCCAGACAGAAGAGTTTGAGTTTCTCAGAGTGCAGACTGCAGAGAGCCTCTGAAGCTCTCTGATCTCTCTCCTGTAAGAACGACTCACACAGGTTCTTTAAAGCCAGATTTAAAGGTGGTTCAAACTTTGAAGATCTTCTCTTACAAACTGGACACTCGTGTGTTGGTCTCTCTCTCCACCATCTCTTCAGACAGTCTTTACAGAAGCTGTGGCTACATGACAGAATAACAGGATCTCTGAAGACCTCCTGACAGACCGGACAGCAGAGATCCTCCTCTGATCTGGAAGCCATTGAGTCTGTGAGTGAAGCTGAAAACAGCAGACAGGAAGTACAGTCAGTCCTGGCTCCCCTCCCTCCTCTACTACCTTCACTAAAACTTCCTTTGAGTCGTGTTTTGCTCAAACTCACATTCAGTGTGTGGAGCGTCAGCAGCTTGAAGCAGCAGTGTTGGAGTTTTCCACTTTTCTCTCCTGTAGCTGGACTCACTCAGAGGAAGCTGCTAGTTTGGTCTGAACTCAGTCTGATCATCTGTGCATCTCTCTTTACTGAGGACGAAGAACTTCCTGTTTCCTGGTTTGTCACATTTGAGTGACGTGAGGGGAGGAGACAAATGTTGCTGTTTCACTTTTAACTAAGGTGTGTTTCAATCCTGCCTGTAGCTCAAAAACTGTAAAACAGGTTTTGCGTCTTTTCACCTCCACAGGTCACAACATGAAACCTGTTGTGAAGTTTATCAAATAAAGTGTCACTCGGTGGTGCAGCTGTTTGTCAGCTTCTGTTTTAGACTTTGTTCTGGTTCTTGTTCAGGTTCCCAGCAGTGGGAGTGTAATGCAGTCACACACACACAGGTGGTGTTAAGGTGGATTCACTTTGTTACAGACAGTGGTGTTATTTCTTGTAACTAAGGGTGTGTTTCACTCCAAACTTCAGACATTAACCTGCCAGAAGTTGTAAAAGTTACTAATAAAGAGCTTTTATCTCATTTCACATGCAGGTCAGAGCATGAAAGCTGTGATGCAGCAGTTTGAGGAAAATTGCTGCTGATATAAAATATTTTTTGTGGTTTTACAAAATATATAAAAGAGCAGAAAGAAAAGAAATAAGTGTAAAGACTGCAGCAAAATGCATGTTTTAGTGTGAGTTGGTTCATCTGATCTGGTTGTGTAAAAGTCACTGCATGACACTGAGTGTTACTTTTGTGTTACTGACACTCATCTCTGACTCAGAGAAACGATTTCTCCCCTGTGATGTTCACACAGTGGTGAGTTACATGTGTGTGGAATTTTTTACTCTTTTATAGAATTAAAGTTTTGCTTTTCTCTTACTTTCTTTTTTCTGTTATTTACTAAAAAATCTCTCAAAGAAATAATGAATTCTCCACACGTGTTTGAAGGTTGCATGCAAATATCATGTGATCTAAAAGTCAAATATCTGCTGATGGAGCAAAACAAGGCCAGATGTTCAGCAGCTGTATTGCTGCATGACATCAGCCCACAGCAGCAGAGACCGTGGAGCCAACATGTGAGAAACAAAGCAACACGCTGAACATCTGAACCACAGCAGGAAGTGCGACTCTTTGTAGACCTGTGGACAGGAAACACACAGCAGGTCCTGATCAGTAACAGGGTCCAAATACAAACATGTGTTTATCAGCATCTGTATATATGAGCACACAGAGAGCTCAGCTGGACACACACTTCAGTCCTCCATCAAACACAACACACCTACACACTGTTTCCACCAGCTGCAGCACAGTCCAGTCTTTACAGTCAGGGAGGGCTTTTAATTTGAAAGGTACCACACAGGAAGTTTCAGAGGAACAGAAGAAGAACCAAAGGATGGTCTGTGATGTTAAGGTTAGTGTGATCAGCATCAGCTGGAAATATGAAACATGTCAAACATGTGAGGAAGAAGCAGCAGCAGCTCACACGTTTACCACAACCACACACAGTCCTCTGAGAGCAGCGTGGCCTCCATCTTTGAAACACACAAACTCAAACGCACAAACTCACTGTTTGATTATTGATTGATTGATTTTCAGAGATGAGTAATTAAAGTTTATTTATTAAGCACTTTTCACAGCGGTCACAAAGCGCTTCACACAAAAGGCTCAAATAAACATGAACATTAAGTGCAAAAAAAGATTCAATAAGACAGTAAAATAAACAGGTAGTTTTAAAATAAATAAATAATAATTCAATAAAATGTTTGTCATTAGAAAGCCTGTAAAACAGAAACATTTGAACAGCTTTTTAAAGAATCCACAGAGTGGACTAAACGTAGTTGTGGAGGCAGACTGTTCCACAGCCTTGGTGCCACAGACTGAAAGGCTCTGTCACACTTAGTCTTTAGTCGTGTACAGGGAACAACTAACACATCATGAGTCCGTGAACGGAGACAACGAGCAGCATATATTTTGTAAGAAGTTGAGATAAATAATCGAGGACGTGATCATTTAGTGTTCTGTGTGTTAAAACAAGAATTTTGAAACAAATCCTGAAATTTATTGGGAGCCAATATAAAGAAGATTAAATAGCAGTAATGTGAGCTCGCTTGTTAGAACATGTTAGTCGTCTGGCTGCAGCATTTTGTATAACTTGGAGGTGAGAACGACATGATGTGTCCAGGCTGGTAAACAGGACATTACAATAATCTAAACATGATGACACAAATGTATGAACAGTTTTTTCCAGTTCAGCCGAGGAGACCATATGTCACAGTTAGAAATGTTCCTTAAATGAAAGAAACAGGAACGAGACAGATTTTATATGTGAGTTGAAGCCCAGAGAAGAATCAAATATTCCACCAAGATTTTTGAATGTTGGACTTAAAGTTGAACAAAAAGAAGCAAGAACCAATTTTATATTTGTAGTTCATGAGGAGCTATGATCACGGTCTCAGTCTTGTTGGTGTTTAAGACAAAGTATTTGCTACAGAGTGAATCAGTCCCCTGATTTAAGCCGTGGACTAGGGTGGATAGCCTATTGAGCTGATGAGGCTGAATGTCAATGGCATAGAAATGATAAGAAATGTTATTAAAAGACTGAATAATGCCATCCGAGGGGGCGGTGTGGCAGCAATTTTTCACACCAGCCTATTAATCAATGAAAGACCAAGACAGACTTTTAATTCATTTGAAAGCCTGATGCTTAGCCTCGTCCACCCCAGCTGTAAAACTCAGAAACCAGTCTTACTTGTTATCATCTATCGTCCACCTGGGCCTTACACAGTTTCTCTCTGATTTCTCAGACTTTTTATCTGATTTAGTGCTCAGCTCAGATAAAATAATTATTGTGGGTGATTTTAACATCCATGTAGATGCTAAAAATGACAGCCTCAACATGGCATTTAATCTGTTATTAGACTCAATTGGCTTCTCTCAAAATGTAAAAGAACCCACCCACCACTTTAATCACACTCTAGATCTTGTTTTAACATATGGCATAGAAACTGAACATTTAACAGTGTTTCCTGAAAACCCTCTGCTGTCTGATCATTTCCTGATAACATTTACATTTACAATAATTGATTATACAGCAGTGGAGAGTAGACTTTATCACAGTAGATGTCTTTCTGAAAGTGCTGTAACTAAGTTTAAGAGTATAATCCACCCACTGTTATCATCTTCAATGCCCTGTACCAACATAGAGCAGAGCAGCTATCTGAACGCTACTCCAACAGAGGTCGATTATCTTGTTAATAATTTTACCTCCTCACTACGTACGACTCTGGATACTGTAGCTCCTGTGAAAACTAAGGCCTCAAATCAGAAGTACCTGACTCCGTGGTATAATTCTCAAACTGTCACGCTGGGGTGCGCCGGTGTGTGGAAAGAGGTAGACCCAGATGCAGACACGGTGGAGACAAAACGTAGTTTCAAAAAAATAAGCGAGCCTTTATTGGCAGATGGCAAAAGAAAGACCAGCCACTCGGGAAACAAGGTGGCTATTGAACTCTGTATCAAAAGGGCTGAGACACTCAGTGAAAAACTATGACAACTAAGAACACTGAGCAACTAGAAAACACAGAGAAACAATAGAGCAAACCTAAGTTAACACATTGTAAGGTTAACAGACGATCCGACACTGACTGAGGGGAAACACACAGACTAAATACACATGAGGAATAATCAAGGGGAGTCGGATCACATTTCCAAGGTCCCCAGATATTATGGGGAATATAAAACATCACCACTGCTAATTAAGTGTATTTCTAATTAGTTAGTTTCTAATTAGTTGAGTTAGTTTCTTAGCACGTCACTACAGCCCCCTCAGACTGTGTTTTCTGCCGTCTAAAGATAATATTGATAGTGTGTGGATTTACAGAGCTGGAGACTTTCTTTTTGCCGAGGTCATTAATCATGTCAAACCGCAGACACACTGACAGAAGACCGCTCGTGAAAACGACCAATCTGCGGATCCACACACGATGAACACACAGAGTGGAGTCTGTAAACAAATCTAACAGTTAACCTTCAACACAGGGTCACGTGCCTCCCTCAGTTGGGAACTCTCCTAAAATAAAGTACTGGAACGCACCGCGCGCTTTATGGCAACTTGGCTCCGCCCCCTTACGTTAGTAACGTCACGCAGTGTCGGGTCGTGGGTTTTGTCACACCAGCCCTCATACTTTCACAAACACAGTCGCTCTGTGTGAATCAAACCGCGGGTTCACAGTGTGCATTCAAACAGCGCTCAGAGTCAGTGTGTTCATGAGGAGCAGGAACAGCAGAAACAGCGTCATCCTCCTGTAAACACGCAGAAAACCGGCCGAACGTCCTGTTAAATTAAATGTGCCAAACTTTGAAATGTTAAATGAGTCATTCCACCGAATGGGTGCCATTTTCATCCCCTGGAAATTATATTTATAAATTCTGATGAAGATTAACTGTAAAACACATTTTCTTATTAAGCAAAATGTCACACATACTGATCTGATTGAAAATTTAAGATATATGTTGTGAAGGAATAATATAAGAACTGCCTTGAATACTGAAAAAAAACAGTATTTGTCACCTGTCCTCATTACATCTTAAAATGAAACATATTGAATACAATCCTAAAGAAATGTTGGGTTTTGTGCATTTTGTGGTGACTGCATTTCCGCTCTATGCATTGCATAAATCTTTGAGTCTTGAATCTTGAATATTTCCATAGAAACCTATAATAATTTTGTTAAAATATACACTTTAGTCATGTCCCTGGGTTTTCACCCAGTCCTGTTACCCTAACATATTATCCCGTGTAAAAAATGTGGAACATTGCAGAAGTCACATGCACAACAGGAAGTTGCATAAGGTGAATCTTTTAAAAGCCATGCAAAGACCAAAAGTACGTTTTCTCATTTATTTGATATTTTAACTATGGCTGAATATCAACATACAGCCCCATTACCTTAATTATATCTTAGTTGTTATTTGATTATTTTAAAAGTAAAATGTTGGGGAAAATCATTAGATTGTGCTCACTGTCCTCATACTGTATGCTAAAAACTCACTGCTATTACTTTCAGTCCTGTTACTCATATAAAGAGTAGACTGAGTACCAGTTACAGGAGTGAGTAGAGTCAATGGATTAAATGATTTATTAATGTGAATATTTGTTTATTTTACTCTATTTACCTGATTTTTAAGTTGTACAGTTGAAATTACTTGAGTTGTTGAGATTTATGTTCAGTTTCGTGATATAAATAAATACTGATATGAAGTCAATGCAAAGGTGGAGAAAAACACAGCATAATATCAAGGAAAGAAAAAAAACTGAACTGCACCTTGTTACCCCTTGAGACTTATTGGGACACATATATGTGCAAAATGCATGAGAATCTGGGTTGTTGTGCAGAAGCTTCACCACTTGAAAGTGATGACTGTCGATCTGGATGATCTTGTGAAAGCCATCACACAGAAAACAAACTGCATGTACGGAGAATGTTCTGAGTGCAAGGATCTCTCTTCCCAGTCTCCATCCAGTACAATGCAGAGAGTCAAGTGACTTATCTCCAGCAGGCAGTAGTGGATTAGGAGCACAAGCATGACCCCAGTGGCAAAACATCCAAAGTAACAATCAAAAAAGAGACG
>CAKLIZ010001002.1:44309-58238 GCA_922035795.1 Oreochromis mossambicus | reverse complement strand
TGCAACCCAACAACTTCATTTCGCAGACTTTTGACAGAAAAATAATTCCATATATTTTGTTCCACATTCTGAGTAATTGCCCTGTTAGATTTCTATGCCGTTTCTACAGTAGCTTCCTGGTTGTATTTTGTAGAGTTGGATGTCTCGAGACCACTTTTAGGTGGTCTTGGTCTTGTCTTGGTCTCGCTGTCTCGGTCTTGCTGTCTCAGATCGACATAGTGGTCGGGAGATTTGGAGTCAACAGTATCCATGACATACAACGTAACGTTCGATAATGTGTCATGCGCAAAAGCATCAGCTCTAAGAGCCGTGCTTAGAGAGTGCTTTGTGGTGAATCAGAAGAGTTGACTCCCATTGAGCGAGAGCTGGCTCCTCACTTAATTTCCTTTCGCTGCTCAGCTCTCACACAGTGGCTCAGCTATGCTCCAATCCCTCCATATTGTGGCCAATCACATGCGAGGATATAGGACAATATCATTATGTGAAAAACAGAGAGGGTGAGAGACGCGACAGTCAAGTGGAGCGTGCGTCTGTCCACTCAGTAAGTGAGTGAGACAGTAGACAGCGGTGAGGAGGGCTGTGCGAGTGCATCACAAAAACACATAAATATGCCTGACACCCGTAAACGAAGCAGCATCTGGCTGCAGTTTAAAGACTTTTTTGTCTCGGTCTCGGTCTTGGTCTCGTCTCGACTTTGTCTTGGTCTTAACTCGGTCTGTCTCGGTCTTGGTCTTGTCTTGGTCTCGATACCCTCTGGTCTTGGTATTGTCTTGGTCTTGGTTTAGGCGGTCTTGACTACAAGTCTAGTATTTTGTTAGCAAAGGCATCTGTATTTCTTATTTAACTGTGTTCATAAATACTGTACAAAATTATCTGAATTTTGATAGCAATTTGCTCATTTTTAATTTCACTAATTTTAAAATAATTAAGAAATATTTTTGGTAATGTCAGAAATTATAGGAAAAAAAACAAAACATACACCACAACTATGCATGAGTGAAAAGCATGTAAGAATGTATGTAGGCTAGTCTGCTGAAACGTAAGCTCTGCTCCAATTTCACTGTATGATGCCCAAGTATAGCAACAATAAAGGAATCTTTATCTTATGAAACACACTGACCGACTGGTTCCATTTCTGTGTTTCCAGCAGCTCAGGCAGTGTTTTCATCACACAGCCTCTGACAGACTTCACCAAACAGCAGATGGACACAGTTAGAGACTAGATGGTGAAGTAAGGGGAAAATCTAGCAGCTTAAGAGACAGCTTTTCTCGGAAGTTTGTAATTTTAAAAAAATGTTCTTTGGACACAAACACCACTTTAAACTGATGTCAGTGTTGCTCTGTAACTGGTAGATGGGTACACTCAGTACCTCAGTTTGCTCTCAAAACAACCTCAATTTGTGCAGTCATGGATTCCACAGGATGTTGGAAAAAATCCTTTGAGTTTGACACAATGCCATCACATAATTTCTTCAGATTTGATACAATTGCCTGTTTTACCACGTCACCAGAGCTCTTTGTTATGTTTCAAGAAACCAGTCTGACATGACTTTGGCTCATGCTGGAAGCAGCCACTAAACATGGAAAATTGTTTCCCTAAAAGAATGAACATGATCGATGACAATAAACCGGCTGCAGCATTCCAGTAATTAATTAAAAGTAGATATAAGTTAAAGTACACTTCTACTTCTTTGTTTTCTATCATGTATACACTGTTACAATGACGTATGGGTCCTTTTTCTAACTAAGATTACAAAAAATGAAAGCAAACTAAAATATAAATGCACATGGGAACTTTAGTTTTAGTCTCTGTCCATTAGGTGGAATTTGCTGCACATTTATTAGGACGTCTACACGACTGTGAGTCAACTGCCTTTACACAGTGTTGTGTTTATGCTCATATCGATTCTTGTTTTCCTAAATCTCGCCCATGACAAATATCCTCCATATAGTAACTGTTCCAAAAACACAAAACAATAATACCAACCTATACTGTGTCACTTTGGGTTAATGGATTCAATGCAGGTCTTTTCATGATTAGTTCGCATCGCAGATTTTATATCAGTTGGTACTGAAACTCTGCAACTTAGGAAACCCTGAGTCCTGCCTTTAGCATGAGGAGAGAAAAACTGTGAATTTTAAAAGTAGAGTAACATCATGATATGGAATGGCCTAGATAAAGGAATCATAACTATATAATGACTTATTTTTTTATCTTTTAAATATGCAGTGATTAACAACCACCAGTACACATAAACTATTTAATCAAACCTGTCCATGTTTTGCATGAATTTGTAAATTTATTGTTTTACAAAAAAGGTAAAAAAAAATAGTAAAGCACATTATCATTATTTTTTTAAATAGATGGATGCATGGATGATTACTTTTTGATGAAACTAGTTATTTGCTTGCATCATGAATAGAAAAATTAGTTTTAGTTGTTGAATGTCGGGCTTGATTACTTTCTTAGAGGTCTAAATTTGGGTAGAAAAACATGAATTTGGTTTGTTATTTGCTTAAAAGTGCAAATGTCATTTTTAGGTTTAAACAAGTTTTTGACAGATTTCTGAATTTTTTGTATATCTTTGTTTTTATGACAGGTGGTCTAATAAATGTGTTAAGCACCGCGTTAAACACTGTAATTAAATATGAAACATTTGATTTAGACATGAAAACATTGTAAAATCAAACATATTTCAAGTTTACACCAGTAATAGTCCAATATGAATAATCTTGACCCACTGACCTAGATTCATCCATAACAGTACCCTAATCTTCGCTAAATTAAAATGCATGCTTATGCATGACAAATGAATACAGACAGTCATTAACATTAAGCTCAAGTGTACTTAACATGTATTTTCCTCTCAGCTTTGTGCTGTTTGAGGCTGATGTTTTTTTAACTTCTGCTTTATGCTTGAAATAAAAACTGTGTCACCCCATAATAATGTATGAGTAGAAAATTATGCAAACAATTCTAAATTTGCATACTGTGCCACTCACTTTTGCTTTTAAAATTATAGGCACAGCACACATGCACTTCTATCACTGTTAATGTCCTTGTGTAAGCCTCTTAATTAAGAAGAAACAACAACCGTGTGGGTAGTAATGGATGCATAAGCTACACATGACCAGGCAAATGTCAAATTAGTGTGAAAGGAAAATCGCCTGTTTAAGAAAGCCTTCTCAGACCACTGAGGATAGAAAACACCATATTCTTTATTAACAAATCATGGGTAAACTACTTAATGTACTATTCTGACAAAAACAATGAAGTTAATTCGTTCAACACAGATCACAGTGAAATTAAATTACAGCTCAGCAGCTTAACCCTCCAGTAAAGTGTGTGAATAGATTATAACATAACTTTTTTAAAATTTGTCACCAGGTCGGTAAAAAAGAAAAGTAAATTTGCATGTGAATATGTTTTTCCTACATTTAGATTTAGAGGCTATGAAGTGCATATGTAACTGCCTCCAATGTGATGTTTTTGTTTTTTTTTTTATTTCACCTTTTGTAGCTGAAAGGTCGAAGCTCTACTCCTAAAGGACTGAAGCTTTATTGAGGATAACACTGACGTGATGACATGAAGGGCAAACTCATCATCCTGAGTGCTCCTGAGTGCTTCAAAGTGCTCTGAACTTAAAGTCACACTAAAAGTAAATTGCACACTTGTGGAGTAAAAACATTGCTAAGTGCTAACATGTCATTGGTGTGGATGTATATCTTTTATGCTGGTGTGTGAAAACTTGACACATGTACAGCCTTCTTAACATCTCATAATGTCTTTCCAAGCACTAAAAGCCTGCTGGACACATACATTTAAGTTTCCTGCACTTACCAGTGAAAAACACTTTAAGACCATCTTAAGCTTCACAGAGCCAGCTTTACCGCTTCTATATACTCGGGAAACCTTTCATAATCAGGAGATTTCTGGTTTATTTCTGGTGTTTTACCCACACACTAACAACAACTCATTTAGATGTATTAGATCTTTTGTACTTATATATTAATTCAGATATTACTCATAAATCATCACCTATCTATCTATCTATTGTACATGCATATCTGTGTTGTCTTTCAGAAGGAAACTATATAGACCCAAGCACCAAACAGCTCCTCTATTACAACTTGCATTTTATGTCACGAGATGGAAAATATCTCCTTCCTACTTAGCAGAAGTTAGCTGAAAAGATGTAGAAGACAACTTTGATGGGCATCTAAACAGCATTAAGAATTTGTTAAAAGTAAAGGCTGAAACGCCTTTTCATTTTTAAAAAAATCGAAGGAAACATTTTCTCTGCAGTCTTCAAGACTACAAGGCAGCAGATCTAACCACAGGTTTACCATGCTTACTACTTTGATTTTCCAGACTTCCATACAAATAAGCTCACCATGCAGTATATGCATAACCCCATGGGAAACATGGTTTGCTTTGGACAAAGACTAAATTTAAAACTGTAGTTACATATTTGCCTAACAGGTGAAAGACCCCTCATATGAAACACCAACCTCTTGTGCAGCTGTGTCAGGAAGGGCATCTGCTGTAAAAATCTGCCAGATTAAGCGTGCGGTGACCCATTGTGAATAAGGAGCACCTGGAAGTGTGATCTAGACATCTACTAAACTTTCACCTCTGAACCACAATTAACATGATTTTAATCTTGACAGCTCTGTACCATTTACACGCCCTTTCAGACCCATAATCAACAGAAAATTGTTCAGTGGGATATGGATGAATGGCTGAAATTAGGTTGAATTCATGTTAGTGTAAAGGCCTGAAATGACAACCTGTCTCTTTTCAACTCAATTCAGATTTATTTTTAAGAGAGACTTACTCCACAAAATAACGTCCATAGACATCTGGTACATGGGGGAGCAATTTTTGTTCAGTAATGAGGTTAATTTTGTTTCCATTGTCAAAATGAAAAATATGTCTAGACTGATCCTTATTTGGTAAGGATCAGACGGAACGCTTTAAGCTCACATTGCCAACTGATGCAAATAAATTCTGTTTTTGAGGAATTAAGGCAATTAATGAAAATAACAGTTAAACCGTTCTTTTACTTTCTTCTCCCTACTTTTTCTGAATAATGAGCTCTTTCAATTAGTGGTTATTTTTCCTATTTGGTTCCTTTTATTCATTATCTAAAACGTTTTTATGTATCTATTGCTGGAAACAGAGACTGAACTAGTCAGAAAGTGGAAGTTAAAAGAAGCTCAAAAGCCCTGAGTTGATGTAGAAAAGCTGCAGAGTTGTAAAACTGATAAAATTCCTATTATAGTCACATGTTTGAAACTAAGCACTCACTTAGCACATGCTGACAATTACTACAGCTTAAAGAGAACAATCTGTCAACTGGCACATTTACCTGCTCACACTGGGATATTACTGGAGTTTAACAGTGAGATTTTGTTTCATAATGTATTAAATACAAACATGCCCAAACAACAAATTTGACTTCAATCAAATCTCCAATAAGATTAAAAGAAATGTACAATTGATCATGAATCAGTGTCTTAGCACCATCATTTACACCTACGTATTTCCAGCTTTTCGAATCAACTGGAAGAGAATGGGTCAACTTGAAAAAAGAAAGTCCCCTGTCAACAGTAGAACAACGCAGTCACACCATGCGCAGGTACAAATGCTGGCAACAACATCAGTCACACTGTAGGCTCTCCATACATTCAACACAGAAGTTAATCAGCCTCAGTGTTCAGTTAAACCCTCAGTTCTTTTATTTATTTATTTTTACCTTAACAGTAGCTCTCCCTTTTCCTCAAATACTTACTTAAATAATGGTCAGACACCTTAGTCTCACTTCATACTTTTCACCTGATTGTCTGTGGCCCATTAGTGTGACCCGCCATAGTCTAAGAACCGCTGCTATAACGAGTGACAGCGTCACCAGAAGTCAACCTTTCTCCCTCCTGCAGCTGCACGTGTGGACAAAACGACACCATTAACCGTTGTAACATGAATGGAGGTCACCTGTGTGGTGTTATCTGAATGATATTCTACTGCTTTAGTGTTAAAATTATGGAAAGCTCATTTCTTGCATTATCACAACTAGATAAAATCATGAGGCTGAACCTGTTTGTGTAGTTCAAACTGCATTCACAATATCACATGCATGTGGAGCAGCTGTTGATCAGGAGGTATACTTATTAAAAGGCTCCTTCAGTCCATATGACAACAGTGGACCCCAAAGAGTCTTGATTCTTCAAAGCACTTCAGGGATAAAAGCTTATATATACTGCACTTAATTTGCATAAAGTCAAATGTTACCTACTAATTATTTATGTCATTATGAACTTTTTTTATGAACATTTTTCTTAGCAACAGAAAGAAATCTATCAACTGGGTTGTAAACACAAGCAACAAGAGTAAAAAAAGACTGCTGCTTGTCTGACAAGTAGCACGACTCACAGATAACTAAGACATTATGTGAATTCTGTCAAGAGAAAGTTTACAGAAAGAGAACCTAATATGCTGACATTTATATAACTGTGATACTCAGTCTGTAAGTTTGTACCAGCAGTCTACTTAGTTTATAGTTTTCTGGAGAGGCTTAACAAGGGTGTGGGAGTAGGATAGTGTGGTTGTTTATATTCTAGTCACAAAGATCTGCAGATGCTGAATTGTTTCCACTGGGGAAAGGTAACTGCTCTTATCGGTCATTAGGACTGTGGGTGGATTAATGAGGGCTGAACATGTTTTACAATGTGCCCTGTTCTACTTTACTCAGAGTTCAGCTCGTCTAGAAAGAAAAAAAACAAAAACATATACATTTAAAAGCAGCTCCACAGAACAATATTGCCCCCGTCTGGTCAAGCAATAAAACCCAACAAATCTTAAGAAAAAATAATAATTTAATTATCTTAAAACACATAAACATTTAAATTCAATTTTTATGCCATGTGATTCATTTTTATATTGCGCCAATTCAAAAACGGTCACCTTAAGGTGCTTCATATGGTAAAGGTAATGACCCCAACAATTTCACTGTACCAAATATGGGAACAAGTGAAAAACATACTGTTTTGGTCAATGTAGCCATTCCATGCAGTAAGACTGAAATACTGAGATACTGAAAGGGTTCTGTACTAGAGCACAAGCAATGAAAGACTTTTATAATTCACTTACATACTTACAATGTGAGTAGACTATAATAATTAGAAGATTCATTAAATATCCCCAAACAATCCAGCCTTCCTGACATTATGTGTGAGTAAGAGTTGTGGATAATTTGGGGTCTCACACTTAACAAGGTTGGCATTAAGATAAACATCCAGGAAATTCCTTATAAAATAATAAAAGGCAGCACAGAGGCTTTTAATGCTGTAAAATAGGATTTCATGACTCATTCTTTTTTATGTTATTTGGGGACAAATGCTGGACAAATGTGTTTGCTCATACTGGATTGGCCAGTAAAGCTTCGTTGAGATGATGATGTCATGTTCAGGGTTTTTTTAAACACATTGGTCCCTCTGCTGGATCAACAGAGTGGCCTCATTCAGTTTCACACAGCACTGTTACCTGTCAAAACATGCCGCACTACTCAGCAAGCTCACAACAAACAGCTAAAGTCCACAACAACTGATATGCACTTATGTGTAATAGACTACTTTATCACTGCTCCCTGGCTTTGTGGGAAAGGTGGAGTGAATATAGTTGAAACTCACACAGGAGATCTCAGTGTGTGTGTTATGGATCATCAAATTGATGCCACATAAGTCAAAAAGTGGCGAGAACAATGAAATGCTGTGGAAGTTCACTTCTGTACAGCACACTGGTTTGTAAGCTAGGATCCCCAGTAAGGATCACAAAAAATGTGTGGGGGGGGGGGCTCCACAAGATACAAACAGTAGCAGGTTTAAAAATATGCAAGACAAATTTATAGACAAATATAGTTATCTTGTTTCAAATATATCCTTTTCCTCTCAAGTTTTTGTGCTTTGTTTTTATGTATTCAAGAAGAAAAGCGGAGCAGAAAAAAAATCAGTTTTATCTGAAAGGTTCACAGCTGGGAAATATTTGAAACTGATGAAAGGAGTGGAGAGATGTTTTGAGTCTCAAGAGACCAAGCTTTTCTAGAGACTAAAATGCCAGAGTGGGGTCATTTTATCATACTTTATAAAGGAATACTTTTTCTGATGGCTTTACTCGTGTTCATCTCACCTTTAGTGTTTCATTTATATGTGACAGATATTCTAAAATGTTGTAATAGACTTAAACGTGACTGAGAACTAGAATTATGTAAGAAGTAATCAAAACATTTTCATCATCAATTTTGCCAAAATGCCTTATGCAGCAGCACATCTTACTATTCTAGGTCATCATAATTCCTGTAAAAAACTATGAAAGTTTCAAGGAAAAGTTGTAGATAAAGTTCAGATATTTAGGATTAAAAATAATCACTGCTGGGCTCATAAATGATCCCAATCAATCACTTGAAGGTTATAGGGTGACCAAAAACCAAAGTTTTTAAGGAGTACTAGCAGAGCACACTGAACTGCATATACAGTCTATAGAGGCTAAGCCTACGCTTGAAGCCAGTGAGGTGTTCGTGTGTCTACCTTAAATACATTCCCATAGACACACCATATGTAAAACACAAAACGTGACCCCTAATGGCATACATAAGGTACCAATTTAAATCTGCTGCTCACGTTCCTCTTTAAAACTTCTTTAATCACGCATTTTCTTGTCAAGATGAGAAAAACATGGCATTGACCCTGCAGACTCACCTGAGGAACAGGTAATCACAGGTTGAATCCCACTCACAGTCATCAAACATCAGCACCCGAAAGTCACAGGATATACACCTCAGCTGGTCACATGATCTATTGGTATACAGTCAGTTATTATTTGCAATAGGCAATGAATACATACTATAGGTAATCACTCATTGGTCTATAATCATTTGAAAATGCACCATGGTATAATTTATTTAAACTAATAAAAAATGTGTTTTGGATACTAGAGTTCTACATCTTTATAAACCAGGACCAGACGAGACCTGACAGACGCTCTCAGTATGAAATTATTTTTTCACACCTCTTGGATGCGGCTGTTCCGACACCATTTGCGACAGAGCTCCCGCCAATAAAAACAGGACAGCACCTGGATGCAGAACACGCAGTGCAGATCGTGTCCAGACAAACAGAAAGAGCAAGAAATTAAAAATCCTGCATAAACAGGATACACAGCTTGAACAAACACACAACCTAGTCGTTACTTTTATATTTAATATAAAGACTTTTATCTGGCCACTGATACGCTTCCATATAATATGCTACTGACTTTTATCTTGGTTAACTATCCTTCATACACTAATTTAGTAAATATCCAAACTTATGGCATATGTAGAAATACTAACTCAGAGACAAATGCAACTTCCTTGCATCCTGTGATTATTACATGCCTGCATGGTTTTTTTTTTTAAATTTTGAATAAACTAAAAGACTTACTTTCTTCCTCCCGACTGAGATGGAAGCCTCTTTTCCACATGTCGTCCTTTAGGAAACTGCTCAGCCTGAAATGAAAGGTTAAAAAAAGAGTTATTTCTTTCTTAAACTGTGAATAGAATAAAACCAATTAAAACCTACATTTATCGCCACCTGCTCCTCCCCATCCCTCTTGTGTATGTGTAGTTATAATCAAGTAGAGCTGTCACAAAGAGGACTTAGTCACATTTGAAAACCCAGGTGTATGTTTATGGCTCTAACTGGTTATTCATAATGCAGGTGAAGACTTGGAGATGAGACAGGTGCATCATAATAATGTCTGACTGTGAAGGCAGAAGCTGAACCTAGATATTGGCACTTCACTTTAAGTGTTTCACATAATTGTATTCTTCCATCTGCCTCTTCTTAGAACCCGCTCCTGCTGCCTGAGCTGCATCCTCTTTTGTACCAAACGTAGCTGGTCACAGGCAGTTTTAGTGTTGTGGGTCAGAGTGACCGAGTTTCCCTCTGTCAGAGGACCAGAGTGGCTGAGTCATGTGTTATTTGGAGGATCTGAAAAATAATTTTGAACATAAGAATTTGAACAGTACCTAAATTAATAGATTTTGCCCCCACTTGAAAAAAATCCTAGGAGTATCTGGTTCTCCAGCTTGAAATGCTCCGCTGTGTTTACCTGCTGGTCACTAACTTTCTCTTTATTGGTCAAATTGGTTGATCATAGCTTTTCTGTTAAATTGATGCTGAACTGAAAAACAATTTCTAAGGCACAAAAGCAAAACAGAGGAAAAAATGTAACAAATTACATTCGCAGGGAACTGCATTGTATTAGGAACAGATATTTCCTGTGTGTAGGTGTATTTGTGTGTGTGTGTGTGTGTGTGTGTGTGTGTGTGTGTGTGTGTGTGCATTAGTGTGTATGCATTAGTGTGTGTTTTGGGGTTATTTGTGGCAGCAATTTATTTAATTAGTGTAATTGTTTTATATAGCACATTTTTTGGCTTGGTCTCGCCTAATAAGTCAACTTGTCACATCATCAATTTAGTTAATAGCTGACACACATTAAATATTTGGAATTTTGTTACTGGAAACTGTGTATCCTCTTCTTTAATTATATATTTTCCCTCACTTTATGCACCATTATCACGATTAGCTAATGCAACTCCTTTGAGAATAGTTTCAAACAATAATTTTCGTTTTTTTCCCCTCAGTATACCTGTCTGTCAGCTTAATTATCCAAGTTAAGGCTACTACCTGCTTCATTCATTGGGTACTGTAAGACTGTGGTGCTCAAACTGTGGCTCATGAACAACCAGAGGACCGTACTTTCAAGCAAGATTAGAGATTTATCAAAGTAACTTAAGGTTTTACCCTAAAAGGTGGTTCACTTCTTATAAGAATACACTCCAATGGTAACTTGTGCTGCAAATCAACACGTACAAAAATCACTTTTTGCTGACCAATCAGTTTTCTAAATAGCAGCGACCACAGAGGAGTAGCACCTGGTGTGCTCTTCTGCAGCTGTAGCTCATCTGCTTCAAAGTTTGATGTTTTGTGCGTTTAGAGATGTTCATCTGCATTCCTGGTCTGTCGCAAGTGGTTATTTGAGTAACTGTTGCCTTCCATTCAGCCCACAGCCTTAATCCTCGGACCTCTCTGGGTCAAGGCATTTTGACCCCGAGAACTGCTGCTCTCTGGATATTTTCTCTTTTCCAGACAATTCTCTGCAAAGATGGTTGTGTGAGAAAATCCTAGCAGATCAGCGTTTTATGAAATACGCAGACCAGCTAGACCCAGCCATGTCACCAATGACCATGCCACATTCAAAAATGACTTAAATCACCTTTCTTCCTCATTCTGATTCACTGCTTGAATATAAGGAGCTTGTCTAGACCATCAGCATCCTTAAATGCATTGACTTTATGCCATGTGATTGGCTATTTAGATTATATTTGCATTAACAAACAGTTGACTGGTGTATACCTAATGAAATGGCTGGTGAATGTATTTAGGGCTTTTCAAGGCTTACCGACTAAAGCACTAAACCACACATATTCTGCTGGCAAACACTGGGTTGACTTATCAGGGTAATAAGTAATTGTTTAAGTGCTTAACCTGAATGCCAATACTGGGATAAATGAATATTGACATTTTGAACATACTCTGTAGTAGAGGTCCTACATAAAAACAAACAAGTGAAGTGAAACTAGTTGAATAGATATACTTAACAAAATCTCTAGAGCATGCTGGCCAGAGGGCCAACAGCAGCTCTTGGTAAGATTTGATGAGGATCCTAAGCCTGAAAAGGAAGAAAGCACAACTGTGCATTTCATTCATCCACAGTTCACTTCATACATGATACAACAGTGCAAAATAAGATTATGGGACCACAACAGAAGACTAAGCCTTCCTAACAAATTCAGATACAAGCAGTGCCAGCTTAGCATCAGTTAAAAACTTAAAGTATATGACAGCAGTGTGCCCCTCAACCACATGCAAGACTTAAAAAATGTTTTAAGGTGCATTCTTGTAATCCACAGTTCTCTTTCCAAAATTCAGAGAGGTCAATCTTACCTTTGGCTGCGGGAAATGACTGCAGTCTTCCTCCTGTAATTCCTCCAGCAGGGCGTCAATATCCTCAGTGACACTGTTCACTGACCCTTTAGGTTTTGTGGCACTAAATCAGAAACAAGTATATGGATTAGTGTCTTGGGGTTGTAGCAGGTGCTGGTGACAGATATTCATGACTGTTTTTAAAGAGCAAACATCTGTGTCTACAATAACCCTATATTCTGCATATTTCGGCAGTTTGTAGTATAATTTGAAAACACTGAAGCGATTTAAATATAAACTGAACTAATCATTAAGTTTATTAAATAGTAGCAATGCCTGGAACCTGAAGTAATGCTCAGCTAACTTATACCTGACATGTGCTAGCCAAGTTAGCTTTGTTTACCCGTGCTTTTTCTGTCCGTCTTTGTCTTTCTCGTGTTTTCCAACCACATTTGAGTTGGTGCGAGCCGCTGAGGACGCAATTGAAACGTTGCGACAAAACTTTTTCTCGACTTCATCCAGCAACTGGTCCAAATCTTCATCATCCATCGTAAAGAGTTCCTCCCACCGAATGCTGTACCCCCACCCCAGCTAATCAGCACAAGCTAGCGGCCGACACCATGACAGCGTTCGTCGTTGCTAAGCAACAGTGGGACATAGCGGAAGCCGAGCTACGGTGTCTTCAAAATAAAAGTCTAAATTGAATCGAGCTCAAAGACAGTTTTACTTTATACTTGACATTAGGTATTACATTAGGGATTTGCCCCAGAGCCTCTAGTTGTTTGCAAATGTTTGCGTCTACCTGACATATGTAGGTCAGGCATGAATCTCCTGGACTATGATGTTTGTAGACAACAGTGTGATCTATAGTGAGACTAGGGGCCTGATAAAATAGGGTCTGGAGAAGTGGGGGCATTGTTCTCTGGAGAGATTGAGAATAAAAATCAGTAGAAGAAAGAAATACTCAAGATAGCAGTGAGACCTGCTATGGTGTACGGTTTGGATACAGTGACACTAAAAAAAGATAGGAGGTGGAGGTGGAGAGTTTCATATATATATATGAAACTCTCCACCTCCACCTCCTACACCTCCACCTCCTATATATATATATATATATATTGAGAAGTCCAACAAATTAGAAGTGCTATTTTAGACCAACACAGGAAAACACACTTTAAACAGAAGAAACGAAGCACAGCTGACTGATTTTTTTGTCTATGTCAAACCTTTTTTTCAGATTAAAGTATACTGATATCTTACAACTGTCAAATAAAATTACATTTGACAAGATGGGCGCACCACTTCTATTATATATTGGGATGTTTATTTATAATGGGATATTTATAATTAGAGCTATTTGTATTTATTAGAGCTATTTGTATTTTTCTTGCTGTGTTTTATTTCATTTAGTTGTACAGCACTTTGGTCATCTGTGTTGTTTTAAAATGTTTATAAATCTCAGTCATGATTGACTATTTTGTTCTGTTTTGTAAGTCTTTAATATATTGTAATGTTTCATTAAGTTTAATTAGAGCGTATTTTATTAATAATTTTATTTTGAAAATGTGACAGGATGTACCGTTAGTTATTCTTTCTTTGCGCGTAGCATTAGAACAACAGTTTTTAAGCTAATGTAAGCTAGTTTGCCAACAACAAAATAGCTCCTTCCTTTGAAAATTCGAGAATGTAAAACTGCAAATTGCATTAAAAAAAAACTAAATAAGCCAAAAAGCTTCGTTGTCGGCAGGATTCGAACCTGCGCGGGGAGACCCCAATGGATTTCTAGTCCATCGCCTTAACCACTCGGCCACGACAACCGGATGGAGTTCTTTATCCCAGTTGCATGTTTTTAACAGGCCAAGTTAGTCTTACACGAACGACTTCCTTTGGTTCATAGTGTATTTC
>CAKLIZ010001002.1:8019-43909 GCA_922035795.1 Oreochromis mossambicus | reverse complement strand
TAGAATGTAAACGAACTGGAGAGTCTGTATAGTACAGTTCAGTTGAACTAGAATAGAATAGAATAGAATAGAATGCCTTTATTGTCACTATACGGTTGTACAATGAGATACAGAGCATCTCCTACTCAGTACAAACATGCTGGGGGGGTGGGGCACAGTTCTACAGCACTATATACATATGGACAGTATTAACAGAGGGAAAAATATATATATAAAATGTACAAATATACAAATCTACGCTATAGGAACAGGTGTATTTGTAGATATCAGTGGTGTACCCTGTATTTACAACAGTATTTGCAACCGATTTCCCACTTCCCTTTAGTTGAACAGCTCTATACACCCACATGCTGTAGTCTCACATTACAGTAGTTACTGTAGTTTAATTTGAAACCGGGTCATTAGAATCTGAAAATATCCACCATATATTGTGCATCGAGCTGTAAAAAGGCGCGAGGTCTGATTGCTACAAGAAGTGCTGCTTTGAAAAAGTCCCAACCGCTCAAACGTGGTGAAGTGTGAAGACGGCGGAAAAAACATGGTTAACCTCGAAGTTGTTTAGGGTTATTTAGGGTCAAGGAGCAAGTCTGACTTCCTGCTCATTCAACAGGAAAGAAAACCCAGGTCGTATTCCCGTATTATGAGTTCAGGTGCCTTCCCATCAGGTGCAACGCTTTTCTACGAAATTCCCTGCAATCAGTTCAGCTGAGCAGCATAATGGGAAACATGACACTGGAGGACACACAAGGCATCAGTTATAGATATCTTTTTTTTCGATGTGTGAGACTTTTGGGAGTTCCAGAGTTTTATAAAAATATAATAATAAAATAGAATACTACTCTCCCTGAACACTCAAAGAGCTTTATACAATACTTTTCAGGTTGAGGGATTGTCCTATTTCCATTATGGCACATAAAATATATTTAGAAGTTTAGCATTCATCCAGCGGAATTCCATAATATTCAGTGAATTTTATATATTAATCTATATGAAGGTTCCTTAACCATTGTGTCAGCTCTCCCTTCACTTCAAATGCAGCCATTCATCTATCTATCCATTTTTAAATGCTTATCCAGTTCACATGAGCCTTTTCCAGCTGACACTTGGCAAGTGACAAGATATTCCCAGGACAACCTGACAGAGGTGGTTCAACTCCAGTATTGTCCTGTTGTGAGGAAGCAGTGCCATGCTGCCCAGCTCTTCACTTCATTTCTTAGCAAGCTCATGTAACTTGTCTAACTACACTTTCAAGCTAGTCAGGTTGACAATGAAGCTCAAGATGCAGTTTAACTAATAAATAAATAACTCATAAATTAGCTTTTCTAACTACTCCTATTATCACCTAGTTTAGTTTGTAGTAAATTTACTGGCACTGACTGGTAGAGTGGTTTTCTACTCTAAGAGCACTTTTACACTACAAACTCCATCCACCAATCCCAAACCAAGCATGTTGCCCAACGACACTTTAGCATGGAGACTCAAGGAACTGAAGATCGAACAACTGACCCCACAAATAATTAATGACCTTCATGGACATTTTATATTTTATGTGAGAGTTTGGAAAGCAACGAGGAATGCCCAGAGTCTGTCCAGGAGAGGTAGAAGCTTCTGAGTAATTTCTGACTTCCAAAGTCGGTTTCTGCACGATCAGACATTTATTATTAGACGCTAATGTGCTGCACTTTAGTTGATGAACAGACCCAAAAAAGCTGCAGAGACACAGATCCAAACTCAAAATGTATTTATTTAATATACAGCCAATATTTGGGAGATCACTGGTACTACAGCTGTGTCCATATAGTGTTTTTTTATGCATTTTTAAAATATCAACAACACAACATTAGGAGAAGCACATACACATAACAAATATTTGTTATGTGTATGATTGAATCAAAAAAGTATCCATGAATCATTAATTAAGATACAGAAAATAAAACAATAATTTTCTCACATTACGCTGACTGAATGAAGAATATCAGTGTTCCCATTTCTGTCTGTCTTTGTTTTCAGTTTAAGAAAGCAGATTTATCAAGCTTTGTTTCTGTTGAAGATTTGGGCAATATAACTATTGCTGTGGAGCAGCAACAAAATAACTATTATGTCTGTAGCCAAACACGTTGACACGAACAGGCGAAGATCTAAATGCGGATATAAAAAAAGAGAAGCGGACCATTAAAAATAAATCCAGACTACATTGACCCACTCTTAGGACTTTCCCCAAAACAAATGTCACACTAAATGCAAATAGATCACGGGTGTTCCTACATGTCATCATGTTTCACTTCTTCTTTAAAAGGTCACTTTAGTTTTTAACATTTCAAGTGACAAAGGTCTCCTTTTTTTGGTGTTGTTGTTCTTGAAGGTCATTTACAGATGTGGTACTTCCTGAGAATAATTCTCTGAACATAATAGTTTTTTCAAGTTACAACATTAATAAGTCGATAATATTTAATCCAGAAAATCATTTATATAACAATAGCTTATTAAAAGGTCTGCTTAAAAGGAAAAAAAAAGAAAATATGAGAACATAAAACAATTAACAGAATCCAGAACTCAGTGATGCAGTTAAAGCTAGATTCTGTCATGGCTCATTTAAAGCAGGTAGTTTTAAGTAATTTTCAGTCTGGACACTTTAAACTTGTAGGAATGCATCCATCCTCTGTGTAAACATTAGAATTCTTGACAAACACATAAAAATACAGACCCTCTTACTATGGTGTGACATTTCACACTCATGAATAACATCAGTGCCTTTTGCTCCTGGTACTCACACATCTTCCACTACATGACTACATGTGGACAAACAACACAACTGTGAAGCTTCTTGGCGCCATCCTGCACAGTCATTGTTTGCCTGACTTAACAGTACAGTGTTCGTGTGTCTGTGTTTGTCCGCCTGCAGAAAAACATAATTTTCATTGTAAAACTTTTAGCTATGGGGCGCAATTAAAGTGATATCACCGGCAAAATTCAGGTTTTTACAAAATAAATGTAAATCTTTGACTGATTGCTCATGCAAACTCACTGTCTTTCTGTCTTAACCAGTGGCTCTTTTATATTTGACCCACAGACTGACCAACCTACTTCTGATTACTGGGCCTGTTCTTTGAACCAGGTCACCAGTTTCTCCAGCATCTTGACATCTGTGGAGATCCAGCTCTATATCTGACTTTTCTGATGTTTTTTGTCGAAAAATCTTCTCTTTTCCATCAGTTTCCACATGTCAGGGCAGAGTGTACTTATTCTATTGGCCAACATTAGTCCTCATCTTTACACACAGAGTACAGTCTTTGTGGATGGTTTTGGACCCAAAGTGTAGATCAGCTTCAAGTCCTTTGGTTCCACTGGTTTGTTCAGGAAAAATTCTTCTTTTGTTGTTTGATGTTGCTGTTGTTGTTTGTTTCTTTCTCTCAATCCATTCGTCAAACAAACCTGTGGTGGGGATATGGGAAATACATTTAGATTAAGAATGAACAGCATATGTATATTGTTTGAGTATGTTTAAAGATGTTCATTACAATCTTTTGGTAGTACAACAAAATGATCATTAGGTAAGTTGGGTTCTAAGTGGATGCACATAATAGAAATCTCTTGTGGAAATTCTGTTTAAATATTAGTGTGTTTATATATAATTATCCTCCATTACTTACGTAGCTTATGAAAGACAGCAGAAGTGCTATCATTATCACTATGGAGGCGAAAATAATCAAGTAATCATCTCTCTCCAGACTATCTGTGGGAGCAGCTGGACAATCTGAAAATGAAAACACAAATTAAAGTTACTCAAGTTTGAACTCACTTGAACTGTATCACACTGTGCTAGCTCAGGTTGTGATCCTACTCAGGCTATTCTGCATACAATTAGCAGAAGGAAACTCCTGTGTGGCTGGATTTTGTGCATTTTTCAAACTTTCATATCTGAAAACACGAGGTGCACTTTGCTGTAGACATCTAAGGAAACATCCCCTCTTGTTTGGTATCCCAATAAATCTGCTCAGACTTTACCACTGAGTTTTTCTTTGTCTTTCTTTGCTAAAATGTAGAACATGGTAAAAGCTGAACATCAGCATTAGCCACCATAAAAGCCTTTAAAAGCTTTTCCAAAATAAGCTTCTTCTAAACCAGCTTTTGATGGAAATCTAATGCTCTTGATGTTTTCCAAATCATGTGGTTGACAGATGATTCCCACACTCTATGCCTTGGGCCAAAGAGTGATGGTTTTGTAAAGCTGATGCTCAAAATATAACAGTTGATTCAAGTTTGGAAGTTCCCCCTGACTCAAATTTCAGTCATGGATGCCTCAGGGAACTTGGGAAAGTTTTGGAAGCCTGTTTGTTGAATATGCATGAGCACCTAAAGAACCCAGAGACAACTGGGACAAACTTTTACCTGCCAGCACCAGGCGAACGTAGCCGTCCTGGTTCTGCTCTCCCACAGGTGCTGCCAGGTGACACATGTACAAGCCGGCGTCGCTGCACGTTGTGTCGGCCAGGAGGATGTCGTGGGTCTCGTTGACCAGCGCCACATCTCTCTCCACGCCAGCGTACCATCTCGTCGTACCGTCTGGGAGGTCTCTGGTCAAAAGGCCATTACGAGCAGACGATGGGCTCTCTGAAACCTGAAAAAGCATCAGTCCAGTGTTAGAGTCATGTGCCTGATGAATGACCAAACAGGATCTGAGACTAGACAGCAAAACCAAACACGCCTGATGTCAGTGTCATTATCACTTCTGTTAATGGAAACAAATGCCACTACTATAAATAGCACTTCTTCTTTTTAACTTTTAACCCATTAACCACAGTTACTGCACGCCCCACATTTATGTTGAACCTTGTAGTTTTAAGCAAAAGCCTAAATATTTAACCAGTTCATAAAAACAAGGATTAAAATAATCACCAAACATGTTTGTACTGCCATTCTGACCTTTATACACAATGGCTGAGCAGTGTCTTGTGACCAGTCATAATCTTTATGACAGTATAAGAAATAAATGAATAAACCTTTACTGTTACTTTCACTGCTGCTTTTTACTTTACCCCTACTACTTTTAATATTACTGCAGAAATAGAAGAAAAAATACGTTTTGAGTCGCAGGTAATTCTACTTTAACATTCCTAATTAGACGTTATAGACCAAAGAATTAAGTTGTAAGTACAGCTGCTCTTGTTATTACTGCAGCATACTCATAATGTCACGCACTTGTAGTGCTGTACTTTGTGTTTTCATTGTTATAACCTTTTCATTATGTGATTTACTACAAATATTTTGACTTTCGAAACAAACGAAAGTGATATTAGTTTGCAGTAATCTGCCAAGGAGAGCCTGACATGTTTTTTTCTTCCTAAATGTGCAGCATGACAATCAAAATAAATTGTATTTGTATTTATTTGGTTATTTAATTTATTTTTACCTTGTACCATCTCACTGCAAGGTACTGGACACCGGGCTTGAATTTCGCTTTGCACGGAAGGATAGAGTCTTCACCGGAAAAGACTACGACTTCTGGTGTGTCCTCCTTGACAGCTGCACCCACAGCGAGGCGCACGCCTGAGGAATACAAGAATAAGATGTTTCTCAATACACGTATTTATTTATTTTTTCCAGTAAATATAAACATGCCGCTCTTGGTTACAAACTATACCATACAGCTACTCGAATGTACAAACTCTAATAACATAACGTTTGACTAAAGTAAACATAAAAGACACTCACCCTGCGAGAAGAGCAGAAGAAAGCCCAGGAAATCTACAGTTATCATCTTGTTGACTGAATGTTTAGAAATTGAGAGTGAGGAGAACGAAGTACCCTCAGCCTTTTGTAGAAGTGGCGGGGGAAATGGGCGGGGCCCCGGAGAAGCGCGAGCTCTCCTACAATACCTGCTCTCATTTGTTCTGTAAAGCTATGAACTATGAACGCTGTTGTTGTCCTCGTCCTATGTGAGTATTAGAAATGGTCTTGTAATGCATTTTACTGTACGTTTAAGCCAACCCAAGTTCTCAGTACGTTGCGGTGAGGTACCGGTATGTCATATCATTTTTTTTTTAAAGCGACTTTTTATTCAGATGATTTTGCAACATCGGCATAACAACAACTTCGATTTCGATTAGCATAATCAAGTAAACAACATCCCATGTCTTCCAATCGTATGTTTCGCTTCACCGGAGCAAAAGGAGAGAAAGTTTGTGAAAGTCATTTTAGCATGAGCCGACTTAAAGACCTTGCTCTATAGATCGAACACACGTTTGTCTTTCGTGTAAAATGGCAGCGAGCAGCACTATAAATAAATCGATGGGAGTTTGAATCGAGTTTTGTATTATTTTCTGAGAGTTGGCAAAATTCAAGTGTTTTTTGTTCATAACTTATGGTTTGAAATGTTTTGTAGTGTAAATACTGCATGAATAAAGCGTAACACTTGGCCTGAAAGCTATTCGGCGTTATGCATTACCGTTTATATGCATTGTTTGTGAGAATAGCCCGTTAGGCTATAGCTGACACGTATTTTTGTGATTGTATTCTGCAAGAAAGTTCTTACCATTTTGAATACGTAATGTTGTTTTTTTTTTAATCTTCTGATTAATTTTTCGGTCACTGTAATGAAAGCGCAAGCATAGGGATTCCCCCCTCCTTTCCCCTGAGGTGCTTTCCAGTGCGTATGGCGAAATAAAGAGTATGTCATTGAAATAGGAAATTCCCATTTTTGAGTCACGTGATTTCTTTTTACTACCATTATTACACGTGGAAGTATCATAAACAAAACAAGAAACACGTCCCATATAACAGGTTGTTCTTTGATGTGCGCTGGATTTTATGTCGTGTACATGCGAAGTTAATGTTTTTATTTGTGTTTTGGGGTTCATTACTTTGTCAGAATGTTTAAATAAAAATAAAGATATTGCATATCCTATAGATTAATAGTTGGTGAATGGAGAGAAATTAACACTCACTGTAAAGGTCTTCAATTAATGATGAGAAAATGAAACCGAAACCGGTGAATCACAGAAGTGTTCATAGTCTAATGCATTTATTTTCTTTTTTTCGTTAAGTGGCTGCTGTGGGGTCGGCCATAAGCAGCTCAGAGGTGAAGGTGCAAAACGTTCCTTACTCTTGCTGCAAAGCACTGGAGTTTGACCAAAACTGTGAGAACACCTGGAGTGTTAATGGCAAGGTATAAATATTCCTGCAAGTTCACACAAAAATCTGTGTTACAAAAATCTAATAAAGTCTCAACTCCTGGTCCTGTTCTTTCACACATCAGCTGAAGTTGGGTAGTAATTAAAAAGGCACGGTTAGAGATACTTCAATTGCTGAAAGCAGTTTTTCAACTATGACAAGCACGCACAGTCAACAGCCTTATTTCAGAGGATCAATGAGTCCAATATGACATAAATAAGAACTCTTTTGAACATTAAGCCATGCAAAGCCACTTTAGAGCCCAAGAATACAATTCTAAAGCTAGCAACTGGTATAAAATCCCCAAAACAACCTACTAACTCTGCTTTTGGGTTTGTTCCTTTCTGCAGACCTTTGCCTACTCCAAACATGAGAAAAAAACCTGCGTACCTCCATGCCAGAAAATTGAAGGTGGAACAATTGTCATGGAAGAATGCGTGGATCTAAATGTTACCACGGTTTGTCATATGGTACGCTATCCACTCATATTTGTTTTAACTTAGGCCCTTTCTAGAGGGAAGAGAGTAAAGTCATGTATGATGCAGTGGTTAACATACTTGACTCGCATGTGAAAGACCCCTTGTTTGGTAAATGGTAATTAGTCTGGTACTTGTGGTCTGACGTTAACATACACTCATCTTTGAACTTTTCCTTTTTGGGGTTGAAATGATTCTAGACCATACATCTTAAACAACTTTAAAAAACAAGAATTGGGTGCACAAGTTTGAATTTATATTTGATTTTCTCGAATCCACACAGGGTTGAAAGTATGCGTACATGCACAAATACATAAATTCGGTCTCTTAATAAGTCGTGGTAAAGGTTTGACAATGTATTTTAACTTGACAAGACCATGTCTAGTTAACTTCTTGTTAGTGATCATGATTGACTGCAACCGATAGTTTCTCATTGTCAACATAAAAGGGGTTTTCTTTGAAAGCATGGTTTCTTGGAGTCATTTCTAACAGTGTACAGTACAGACTCCATAAGTCAATTCAGACAACTGTACATAATTACAAGTTATTGGGATGTGTCATGACTTTGCCAAGGTCTGGAAGAATACCCAAACAGTCACGCTCAGATAGGAGGAAACTGATTAAGATGTTCAAGGTTCTTTCTTGGTGCCAACCAAGAGAAATCCCTGCTCCAAAATTAGCACCTTCAGGCTCAACTAAAACTTGTATCTGTCTACACATACAACCAAAATGCCTTTTGCCTTCACTTTGTGGGTGTACAAGAACCACTGGCAGCAAAGCAGTCCCATAGCATGACGCTACCACCATCATGCTTTACAGCTGGTACAGAGTTTTTAGGTTTGGAAGCCTCACCTTTACCCCTACAAGCATACCTTTTGTCACTGTGGCCAAATAGCTCAATCTTTATGTCATCTGACCATAAATCTTTAAGGAAATGATCATGTCTGAACTGAGGAGGGAGCCTAATAGTACATCTTTCACCATTTTGCATTATTGTGACTGCAGCCATTCCTCAGCTCTCTATGACTGGTGCTTATGGCCACTGAGAAGTAGTCATGGCAATTTACATATTAAAAATCATGAAATTCTGGTTTGGCCATTATGCAAATGCACTGTTAGGGAAAACTGCAGTTAGATGAGTTAGATGAGAAACATCTCTCAGGTCGTAACTGAAAACACTATGTCCAGATGAACAGATTCAGCTTTCTGGGATCCAACCAGAAGTTTGCTGATGGCTACCAAAAGCATCTGCTTGAGGTGCCATTTGCTAAGAGATGTTTAAACAAATTTTAGTGGGGCTGTATGTACATATTTAAACCTGTATGTATAACTTTGACCCTGTAATGATTAGAGGAAAGCCATGCTGAGAGGAGATACATATCCAGTGCTGGTCCCATGCACAGGTACATGGGAGCACAGGAGGTGAATCTGGTGTCAAATCTGTGCCAGATCTAAATATGTAGATCTCTGTGCTGTGGTGACCCAAAGGCATGCCAGTCAAAAGTATCCACTTAAAGTCATGTCAACACAACAAAGAAGGAACTCTTCAGGTTTATTTTCACTTTATCTGTTACAGCGCTCTGGTATTGTTAAAGAGGAGTGCATCCACTACCAGAGTCAGCCCTGCTCCCAGGATTGTAATGGGGCATGTAGGCATCAGAGTAAGTCTTGTTTTATACACTGATAGACAGATTTTTGACTGTGTTTTTAAACTCCATTTTTGAGATACATAAACATACGGCTAGATTCCACTCCCAAAACAATGTTTAAGCTTATTTTTCTCTCTCTTCAAGAAGATGATACAATTTTGAATAGGTTTAGTTAACTGTAGGCCATGATTTTTTCAGTGTACAAAAAAAAGATAAAAAACACTCCCATGCATGACATGAATCACAGTCTCACAGTCTTCTGGGTGACAGCCAAATGATTTGTTTCCTGCAATGTTTTGATGTTGTTGGGCAATAACACCAGCAATATCAAAACATCAGCAGCTGTTCAACATGTTGAACAGAGCATGTTCAATACAGGACTAAAATAGATTGTCTAGTAGAACGAGGCAGTCTTAAAATACTCTTTAAACTCTCCATCATGTGTCTAACATGACACACGCTTACATAGGAGTACAATACTACTAACCAGACACGCATGTCCCTGGTAACAATCTTGTTATAAGGGTGGAAAATTTTTCTGGTTTGCTTGCAAACAGTGCTCAGCTTATAAGCACACAGTACAAAGTAATTTAATCAAATCAATGGAGAATCTGAAACTTTGTGTTATGGCAGTCTATCCAGTAAGCTGAAAAATATTTAATTCCACAATAGAGACAAACGATGCATACATTAAAACTAGTGAATGCTATATTACATGCTATGGGGTGGCTGTGGCTCAGGTGGTAGAGCAGATCAGCTACTGATTGGAAGGTTGGTGGTTCGATTCCTGGCTCCTCCAGTCTGCATGCCAAATATCCTTGGGCAAGATACTAACCCCAAATTGCCCTCCGATGCATCCATCGGAGTGTGAATGTGTGTGAATGCTTATTAGTTGCACTTGAGTTTAGAAGTGCTTGTATGAGTGGGTGTGATTGGGTGAATGAGGCATGTTGTGTAGAGCGCTTTGAGTACTCCGGGAGAGTAGAAAAGCGCTATATAAGAATCAGTCCATTTACCATTTATATTAGCACCTATCTGAACAATGTTTTTTATGAGCATGAAAATCTAACCTGCTAACTAATTTTCTTTCTGCTGCAGGCACCGTTGCATTGGTGCCATTGGTACTGACAGCCGGATGGATTGCAAAGCAGATGATCTCCTGAGTCGTCTGCTTTTGCCAGAAAGAAAAGATGCTTTTAATAGCAGGGGTGAAAGGTATTTCTGCTAAGGGAACAACAATGCTTTTGCTTCCTGTCAGCTTGAATCAGTTTGCACTGCATAACTGTCTCGTCATGCAGTGCCATACAGACAGTGTTTACCATGAAGGCAATTTTATACTTTTCCAACTATAAGCTCAAAAATATTATATTTACACTTCTTCTTACAGCACTGAAACACTTTATAATTCTTCAGGCACATCAGTTTCCATCCTTTACTGTTAAATGACAAAATGAAAGTGATTTAGATAGCACTGGAATATATCGTACAACCTAAAAACCTCACTTTTTTTTTTTTTTTTTTTTTTTGAGTCGTGTTTCTCTCAGGGGTGTATTTACCAAGAAAGACCCTTTTAAAAATGTCATGAATTTCTTCCACAAGTCAAAATAATAATGGTCACCAGTCAATTTTTGCCCCTTTTGGTAAGATTTTTAAGTTTACTGTTAAATGGTGACAAAATATTTAAAAAGTGTAACATTTTCCTTATTAATGAGACAATTTGCTACTACCATTTATTTTTTGACACTGAATGTGGATGGACATGACCTGCTGCTATTTAAATGACAAATTTATTGATGAAGATAAACATTCAGTTTATTTGAAACACACTAAACTACAGTACAGAGGTGTACTTAGCTGCTACACTTGGTAAATACAACTCCCAGAGTTCACTGAACAAAGCTGCTCACAGAAACCTTTCAGAAATTGTGACTAGTGTATTATGAAGGGAAGACGGTTTCTGTTGTGTCATAGGACTGGAAGAAGTTTAAAACATGTCTACATGCCAATTTGATGTTTACAAACCAGTGATGGTAAATACCCAGGTACTAATTTCAACAAACTGAAAGTATAAACAGGTCCCACTTGTCACTTTACTGTTATAATTTCAGGAAACAAAAATATGGTGAAGTGCGGACTAATTTATTATTTATTTATTTAAAAAAAATATTCTGCACTTGAAAGGAGGTCAGAGATTGTTGAAGCAGAAAAGAGCATCTTGTGTTTGTTTGGTTTACTTGAATTGCACCAGCGACCTCAAAACTGTATTATACTACTGTAGGACCAGACCAAGCACAGAACACAGCTTGTTTTAGTGTTTCATACATTTACAAGCATCTCTAAACAAACTGCTCAAAAATAACTAAACTAATCTAAACTGGTCAAAACAATTACCACTGACACTATCCAAAGTAACAAAGCAAATATTCAAGTAATATCTGTTTTGAAGCCACTTACTGACATTAACTGAGCTGCTAATAAATAAGCTACTTTCTTTGAATCATTTTATTTTCGAATAAATATGCTCCATATAAACATTTCAAGTTAGGACAAAATAAGCTATTTAAACTATGTGATTGGTGCCTTGGGAAACTGAGATCAGGCATTTTTAAAAACTTTTATTTTTAATTTCATAATTGGAAATTGACATTTCTTTTTTTACAAAAATATATCTGCTGCTTTTATTAATTTTAAGTGACTAAAAATAAGGTATTTACAACTTTTTTGACAGGCTAAAGTAAACTCTTTTTAGCTGAGATTTAATAAAGAATCAGTCAATATTCAAGACAATACTGATAGATTATTGAATTTTATTTATGATGTGATCCACTCTTATGATGCAAAATGCCAAATTTATGTGTGGCTTTTTAAAAGATGACATAAATACAGTTATATGGCACATAGCTGAAGGACAACACCAGCAGTGGAAGGAGTAACATTCCCTGATTAGACAGTTCTCATGTACAGCTCTTCCTCCAGAACTCTTAATGCAATGGCAGCTATGAATGTTTACAATATGTATTTGAATAGTAACTGTAAAGGTTTTACATTTTAGATTTAAATGACAGCTACACCTAGTAAAGCAGAACCAAAGCCATTCTCTGTATAGATGGAGTGGAAATGACATAAACTGCCAGTATTTCTTTACCAATGTTTTCCATTCCATTTCTCTCCTCCCTACAATAACTGTTTAGCCCAAATGTGGCCCATATCTGCAGTTTTCTCTACAGGCACTCTGGCCTTGACTAATGGTACTGTAGTGGTACTGGTGGAGTAAGTTTAACCAGGCTACATCTGACCCAACACTAGCTGTGACCAATGTTAGGCCCACTCTGTGCCTTATATCCATGTTTGGCAGATGCACCATTTGCCAGTTGCCATTTAATAGCCAGATTAAACCCAGACGTGTCTTCTTTCTGGAATACATTATTTTCTTTTTTTTTTTTTTTTTATTAACCTCTCATATGTTTTACAAATATTCGACACTTCCCCTCCAACTAGGGAAACTATTTTACAGTTTATTACCAACTTAAAGTGTAAAGTATTAAAAAATAAAATATTAAAAGTGTTTTCATTTGGACCAGATGAATATGTAATAAATTATGTCCTACACATCTGCTACATTATATATAAGGCATTAACTTTAAACTCTTTTTGCCCATTAAAAAATGCATTAAAAAAATGTGAAAAAACATACAAACTTTAGATTTTCTCTAATTTTTTATCATCAAGACAGTCCATGTACTTTCAATACGTGTTTTAATTGTGATTTTTTTAAAAATCAGTTTTATAATTATATCATTAGCCTTTGAATAATCAAATAAAATCAATACATTTGTTCTAATTAACAAACAATGATGCTCTTTTTTGCTTCCTGATTATCTCTTATCTTTTGAAAATGATTATTTCATTAAAATTGGGCATTAAGTTAATAATAGAAACACTCCCATAAAAGCACTAAAAAGATGCCCCACTGAAATACAAAAAGGACATATCAGACTTAATAGCTGAGTATTTAAAAACTATGCAACCAATTAAGTGGTGCTTTTGTTTGTTTGTTGTGTGTGTTTGTGTGTCTGTGTGTGAGAGAGAGTGATGTGGGGTGGGGGACTTTTAGTTTTATTTTTTTATTAGAGACTGAAAAAAATGTAAAACCATCAAAAACAAAAAAACAAAAACTGAGCCAAACAGAATTAATAAAAAAAAAACAACTGCTGTGTTTGAAAATCCTACTGCCAAATAGGGGTTTATTTGTTTGTTTGATTGTTCTGTTTTGATTTTTTTTTAACCACGCTGTTGTGATATGTTCTATCGAAGCACCAAACATTAGAATGTAAAATTCCATATTTTTACAGTCATGTGTCATTTCATGCAGTACAGTATAGGGTACTTATGTGCTTTTCTTCTTGCGTTGCTGCTATCATATGTTAATCAATGCTGTCCGTGCTGCTAGTAAAATATTATTGCACAGCTATGAAATAAAAAAAAAAAAAAAACACAATTATTGTGTGTGCTGAGTGTTTTCTTAATGAAGAGGTAACAGATGTAGTTTTATACAAAAAGTCCATGTCACTGATAATCATAGTTTTTAAGTTGTTTTTTTTGCACAATTTGTTGTGCACAAAATTGTTCTGTACTACTCATTATGTCATTTTTTGTTGAAATGTTAGTTTGAAACTATAACATTGTTTAGGTCACATAGTAAATGTGTATTTTTAAGTGCACACATTACCATAAGTGTACTTTTTATATATTTGAAAGAAATCCAGTGAAAAAAACCTGTTAATAATAGTGTAATATGCTATTTTTCTTTATTATTTTTATTTGAATCACTGAAAAAAGATGTTTATGATGTCAGGGAAGATCCAGGAAATTGAAAACAGGCCATTTCTGGGGTCATTGCAAAAACTTTGCAAAAAGTAAAATAAAATAAAATAAAAATGCACCCAGTCAGAAAAACTGAAGACTCAGACTGACTAAAGAACACATCCGTTTATTTGTTTCAGAGCACAGTACATGTACTTTAGAGTCTTTACAAAATATTTACATAGATTTATCTATTTATTCTTTGGGTACCAGAGAAATTAAAAAACTAAAATGAAGAAATAAGGAATCAGCTTGGAATAATTTATCGTTTTCTAAAGTCACAACATACACAGCAGTAAAAACTGCTGCAGAGTTTGAACACGTATGAAGTATAATCCCTGTGTGGTATCAGATGTTGACTAGAGGCATGAGATTTCTGCACAATCTTGAAGTGCATCATGATACTACACTTTATCCACTGACATTTATATCACAGCTTTTGACAGACTATTGTCACAATATTGTATGTAAAATATTTCATTGTTAAAACCAAGTTATTCCTATAAGCACCATAATATCTGATGTTTGGGTTCAGATTTTTTAACTCACTGGCCCTTTCACCAGACCCTGCTCTTTGCGCATCACTGGTGCATAAATGCTGCAGTCCCGTGCCTCGCAAAATCCCGGTACACCTGCAAATCCAACCATGCCGGGTGGACCCACGGGACCAGGGAAGCCACGAGGCCCACGGGGACCCTCCATGCCATCTTTTGGTTCTGCTGGGTTACCTGGTGAACCTGTAAAAAGCAAAATTTAGCAGAAAGTTTGGCTCATTATGCAGAAAAGAAAACATGGCGCAAACATTCATTACGCTATATCAAGACAGTACTGAGTTTCTGGCTAACTGGCTACGGACTAAATAAATAAATTAGTGTGTTTTTTATTTTTTATTAAAAAAAAATCAGGCTTTACTACTTGTTTATTAGAGATACACTGTTATCTTTCACTGTTATCTAAACAGTCTTGAAGGAATGTTTTCAGGATGTTTGACAGTGTGGATGCGACCAGTGTCCTACCTCTGGGTCCCTGTGGTCCGTCGTGTCCTGGCAGCCCTATACCTGGATCTCCTACAACGCCTTTGGGTCCCTTTTGACCTTTTAAAAAAGATAAAAGATACAACTCACAAAGCTGCACAACTATATTTTCAAACGTTTTTTTTTTTTCCTTTTGATGAAATACTGACACTAATATACACTAGTGCCGTTCTTCAGCTACCCAACTTTTTTCCCACACTATGTGCCCTTATATGTCCATCTTAACCTTTCAAAGTTCTTAAACTCTAAAACCTTCAATAAAAAACATAAATATAAAAAATAACATAGGTATTTAATCCATCAAGGGAGTAGGAAACTCTTGCCTCTGTCACCAGGTGCTCCCTTTTGTCCCTCCACTCCTCTGTCACCTTGAACACCTCTGGCTCCTTTTGCTCCAGGTTTTCCTGCTTTACCCTGGTAGATGAAGGCAGAAATTATATTAAAATACTAATAGGTATAAGGGCAGGACATCCAAGAGTTTATATCACATCCCTAGTTTATCTTACAGAGGCTATTATAATGACAAATAAATAATAAATAATAAAAAGACTGAAGAGGGACTTGCAGCTTTGCCTGGTGGCCCTGGTGGTCCTTGAGCTCCTGGGGGCCCAATGAGTGTCCGGTTGTTGATGGGACAGCCCTGAGAGCACTTGGCTCTGATGGAGGAAGCATACTGAGAGATCTGAGCTGTGACAACACCTCTGCAGAGCTGCAAGACCTGCTCATCAGTAAGCCCAGGACCCTGCAGGACAAAAAACAATTCAAATTCTCTGCATCAATGCTGCAAAACTCCAGCAGTAAGAAACTATCGTCTTACTCTTTAAGTGTGAACGAAATAATAAACTGATCAGGTTCAGACAAAATCAGACATCTGATGCTGATCACTGAAGGTGTTGGAAGTTTCTCTGACGTTTAAGATACAAAATGAATGATAAGTTAATCACGAAAATATTGTGCACATTAATTAATAATGGGAATTCATTCTAATTATTAATGATCTCAGTAGACTGAGGCCCAGCTCTTAAGAAGACATGTTATTGTGATTTCTCCAAAGTAATTTTTTCTGTGATATTATCAGCCTTCTGTTTGTGAGATGTATAAAAGCTAAAACATAAGCCAATTAATATTTTCATATAACATTTGGACTTTTCAAAATGACTAACTGAAGTGAAAATAATGCAACCAGGAAGGAAATGACGTCAGGGAAACAAGTTTCAGCGATACTTTTAGTTCCTCTTTAAAAGAAGGCAGTAGATATTATTTAGAACACACTGAGTGTGTTTCAAGTTTAACTTAAGCTGAAAACAGGGATTTTTCAGTTTAGTGGTGAAAAACAGCAAATTCTCACATGAAACTTCAAGTATTAACACTGATGAACTGGTGTTCACAATAGTTGCAAATTAATATTGTTTCAATGTTCAATTTGGTTAATTCAAAAATGTTGAACAGAAAAAAGCAACATATTTTACTAATCTTGTAAACAGAAAAACTTGTGCCTGAAAGCAGTTTGAACATCTCAATATAAGTAATGTTTGCATAGATCAGCTCCCATGCAGATGTTACTCACAGATGGACCTTGCACTCCTTTAGGTCCAGCTCGACCCTTAAGACCTGGGTCCCCGGCTGGACCACGTTGTCCTCTGACCCCTGGGATACCAGGAGGTCCAACCGGGCCTGGAGCCCCAATGGGACCAACAGCTCCCTTAGGTCCACGCTGTCAAAAGAAGATGTTTCAAATGAAGAAGAAAGAGGCATGTGAGTACTTTTACACTACAACAGACTACTGTTTATACCCAAAAAAGCGTAATTAGTGTGACTAACTTTTAGTTAGTTGCCTGAGTTTTTGCAAATTATATGTTTATACAGATTACAGCATGGGCAAAGGGGAAGTGAAGTGAAGGGATTTTGAAAATGTGTGATGATGATAACAAAATTTGAATGTTTTGTCTTGAAATCCCATCATAATAACATAAGCTTTGGCTCAACTGTCAGCTGTTAACCTGGCAGTCAGTACGGAGAAATCATAAACAGTTCTGCCAGCTACAAAGAACAGATGCTAATGTAGATACCTCTGCTTTGAGACAAATGATAAAGCTGCAGCATCAGAATGTCTTTTGAAACAATGTTACACTGGATGCCTGTTTGTATCTTTATTCTGAAGTTGCTGTTTCATAGTTTAGAACAAACTTCGTGCTGCACTGAAGCAAAGGACAATACTGGATCAGGGCTGGACTGTCAGTTTTCCCAAGGGGCCATGTGACTAACTGGGGCTGTTGTGGATGACTGAACCAACAAACTTAACTCGGTTGTACTCAGTATTAACTTTATCTCCTAAGCTTATTGGTGCAGTACTCCACACCAGTCCCTATATAACTTTGCCTTTTTCAGCTTTAACATGACAATACCCTTGTGTATAAAGCCTGTTCCCTAAAAAGTGGGTTTTCTGATGTTAGTGTGGGAGAGAAATGACTGGCCTGTCCTGAGTTCAGTGACATCCAGCACCTTTGGGATGACCTTAAAACTCTGACTGCTATCCAGACCGATTAGCCCTGTTTAATGCTCATGGTTTTAGATTATTTATATATTTCTTTTACATATGGAGTAATGTGTTTTGATTTTTGCCAGATATATGTAGGATATTCTACTAAAACTGATAACAACTTGGAATCAGTATAATAAGGAAAGGCATGAAATGGGGTTTTTATGGATTCAGAAACTCACGCTGCATCATGTGCATGTATTTCCATGACGTCAGAGTAAAATAAAGAAATGTAAATCAAGTACGCACCTGTCCTCTGTCTCCACGGTCTCCTACGCTTCCCTGAAAGGTAAAACGAAAAAGGAACAAACTCAGTGAATAAATCCCAGCGGGGGTGGAAAGAGGAAATGAAATGGAGAGTACGGTTTGTAGGAAGATGTTTCTTTATCTAACTGTAAACAGGTAAAATCACCTTCTGTCCTTTCTCGCCCTTCATGCCCTTCTTCCCTGCTGCACCCTGCAGGGAAAAGCAAATATGATGAAAGAGGAAGTTGTTATGATTGGCAGAGGATTTATGAAAATATAAACAACAGCAGGTGCTTTATTTCTTGAGTCACCAATAACAGAACTAAACAGACAAGCAGGAATAACAAAACTTCATCCAATGGTGGGTAATTCCCTTCTGTGTTTAATCAGGTCAGGAGACATTTTCAGAAAATGTGTGTCTTAACCCACATCCTATGGCAGGGGTCCTTGCAGACTCCTGTATATATATTTTCCCGTCGTTCCCATTTTTTTTTAATGACTTTTCAGTCAATTTGTTCCAAATGATGTGACACCATTATTTTCTATTTTGAGTAGTGCTTTCTAAAAAATACAAATGTTTTAGAGACCCAGTTCAGTGGTGTCAGGATATCATCTCTGCTTTCTGCAGGTGGTAACCTCCAGCTTGCACTGGGGTGGTTTGCAGCTGACTATAAAACCTTGAGAATTATCATCTCCAAGTCCAGAGGCCATGGTACTCCACCAGAAAAGTGTGGAGGGAAATTTGTCTGGGTCAGGGATAAGTTGCTGCCCAACAAGTTTATGTATCTGCTTCATGAGTGAGGGGAGAAAAGAGCAAGAGACTGGGAGACTGATTGGTGAGGCATCTGTTGCAATACAGACTGCACTGTTCTGTTGTGGTGAAGAGAGAGCTGGGGGTGAAAGTGAAGCTGTCAGTTTACAGCTCATTCAATCTCCACTCTCATCTGCGCCACCACCTCAGGGTAGTAACTGAAAGAATAAGACTGTGGCACAACTTTGTCCGAAACATGTTTATCCTCATGCTCAGAGTGAGGGTTCTGAGCTTGGCCATTCGGGAAGAACTCAAAGTACAGCTGGTATTCCTTCACATCAAAAGGAGCCAGTTGAAGTAGTTAGGGCAGGAAGCCTACTGGATGTCTCCTAAGGCATGTCCTGGAGGAGGTCTCAGGGCAGATCCAGGACATCAAGGTTCAAGGTTACTTTATTTATACCTGTAGGTGAATTTGCTTTACAGAAAAATGATAGCATTAGTTTGCTATTATTTTTGCTTCTTGCAGTAAATTACTCTTCAGCCAGTATTCTGTTTATTTTTAATATGCTGGTAACATGAAGGCTAAAAATGATTAAGATAAATGGCCTGTATTTATATAGCGCTTTTATGGTCCCTAAGGACCCCAAAGCGCTTTACATATCCAGTCATTCACCCATTCACGCACACATTCATACACTGGTGATGGCAAGCTACGTTGAAAAAGCTCCAGCCGATCCAGGAGAGAAGGACAACCGCTGCTCAGGCGAAAACCTGTAGTGATCCCATATGTGTCAGGAGTATCGGAACAGTTGAGACGCATTTTTTCTAAACACCGGGTCTCTGTGGCTTTTAAACCCCAAAATACGCTGCGCCAAAAACTGGTCCACCCCAAGGATCGGGTCCCCCGACACAAACAGAGTAACATAGTGTACGCTGTTAAGTGCCAGGAGGATTGCCAGGATTTATACATCGGGGAAACCAAACAACCTCTAGCGAAGCGGATGGCACAACACAGAAGAGCAACCTCATCAGGCCAGGACTCTGCAGTCTATTTACACCTACAGGCCAGTGGACACTCTTTCAAGGATGAGGATGTACACATCCTGGACAGGGAAGAACGCTGGTTTGAGCGCGGAGTCAAGGAGGCCATTTACGTGAAAAGGGAAAGACCATCTCTGAATCGAGGAGGGGGCCTAAGGGTACATCTTTCGCCATCTTACAATGCTGTGATTGCAGCCATTCCCCAACTCTCTGTGAATGGGACTCATGGCCATTGATCAGTGTTCTTTGATCAGTGGGTTTTGGTCAGTGATTGTTGATCAATGGTCATGGGAATTTGCATAATTATGATTAAGGAACTGACCTCACAGCCCATTGTTCCTTCAGTGGGCTGGTTTCAGTCATTATGCAAATGTACTGTTTATAAGGTTTGGGGAAACCTGCAGTGAGCTGAGACTGAAGAAGTCACTTGGATGAGTGACGAAATGTTTCTCCCACAAAACGCTACGTCCAGATGAACAGATTCAACTTTTGGAGAGTCACTACCTACAGCTCGTTGTTTACTTTAAAAAGTGTCTAAATGGTACATAACCGTCAAACTTGGTTTTGTTCAGATATGCTAGGACATCATGGTGGTGCTATAGTTGCTGCCTCATAGGAAGAGGGTGTTAATCTGGTGGGGGACTGAGTAGTTTGCAGATGTGTTGAAAAGGAAAAGTGTTTTTCACTTTCAGCCAAATTTACGAGTGGAGCGACAACCTTCCAACTTTATTTTTGAATTAGATCTCAACAATATTAAGACTGCTATGGTAGTTTTTTTCCTCCATTTATTCTACTCCAACATAAATGAGAAACTTCTACACCCATGGGATAAAAAAAAGCCTTAAGCCTTAAGCACACACACACAAACACAAGCAGCCCCTGAGCCTTGACACTAAATAATACCCAACAACTGTCAAACAAAACTGTGACAACACAGACAAGGGAAATCCCCAACTTAGCTATTCAAACCGCACCTCCGCCCACACACAGACACATGAAAATGAATCTCAATAGGATAGTATTTAACTAACTACTTATTCAGACCATGCAACTGACAAAAGATTGTTTGTCTTTTTTCAGTGACTCAGAGTTTTTCATCAATTTATGAAGGACTTCAAAGCCTGAATTAAATTTGAATTTTGAGTCAACACTCTTTGGTAGCTAATGTGTTTTGTTTACATGTGAAAGTGTCTCTGGTCTTTTAGGTATACAAAGGGTCACAAGTTACAGTCGCTATACCCTTATTTTATTTTACTATTGTAATGCAGTTTGACTGTGTAGTTAAAGAACTCACCTTCTCCCCATCAGGTCCTGTCTCACCTTTGGGCCCCTGTTAAAAAAAATCAATTAAACACACAACTAAATAATATATCTAGATATTAAAGGTCTGTTCTGAAAATTATCAAAATGTGTGGAAGACGTTTGGAAGAATCACTAAACACTAAACTAACACAAGTAGAATGATTAGCACAATATTTAAGTTAATATTTAAACTATAACTGCTTTTATTAGTTTATTACAAGTTGCTAATACAATAATTCTGACTGCAAAACCGCCTGGCAATCACCCATTGTTTCGGTCACTAGCAGACTGCGTGGAAGACACAGAACTGTCTGCAAAAACTCACTATTTGCCGACTTTTGGTGGCACTTTTTTAAGTTTCACTACTGCTCTTTTGAGTAGTTGGCAAGTGTTTGCAGACAGGTTGGTGTCTTCAAAACAAACTACTAGCAACTGTGGTAATTTGCTCATGACAAAATCAAGTGGAAGGAGGTTTTCGGTGCAGCAAAAACAATACAATATTTGATATTTCTCAAAAGACTGAAAGATAAAACAGGGAAAACTTTTTGAACACAGAGTATTGTGTGCACACACTTTTGGGCCTTTGAGGCCCTTTGCTCCTGGTTTTCCTGGTATTCCAGCATCTCCTTGTTCTCCTTGGGCTCCCTGTTGAACAAATAAAAAAAAACAACTACAAATTAAATAGGCTTGCACTGTGTAAATATTTTATCTATCATTTCTGCTGTTTTTACAATTATATTAAAAACAGCTAATGAAATCTTAAGGTATTGCCTATACGGTAACTTTGAGTAGACGATGATGAGATATGAAAATCAAAAAATTGGTCACTTTACGATATTATTTATATTACAGTTATCAGTCAAAAGTCTTTCATCAGAATAATCAACAGTCTTACTGAAACTGACTCAGTCATTTAGAAATCACATTCATGTCAAGACTAAAACAAGTGATGGGGGGAAAAAATCTGCATTTCTCTGAATAAATATCTTGTGAAGTGCCACAAGGGTCTATACTGGGGTTACTTGTTTTCTCTGTATTTGAAAGAAGTCCATCAACTACTTACATTTCTATATGCCAAAATGTATATCAGTTATGCTGCGCTTAAAGGAATGATTGGTTTTGAAAAGTTCTCTGAACACTGACTTTGAAATAATTAATCAGGATTTAACTGATAGAATCCACTGTAATGAAAAAATGTAAAAGCACTGTATGGTCAGTCACCAATTTACAGAGCTCCTCATCTCTCTGTCAACCTTTTCTCCAGATGTTCCAGATATGTAACTCTGGATTAAAGTATATTAGAGACACATAAAATACATTAAGGTTGTCTGTTGGATCTATTAGCTGTAATCCAAACTAACAGTGTGTTATTTGTTTTTTTTTTTACTATTAGAGATATCCGCTTTTCATAGTTTCACTGTTAAGGTCACATGGGTTTCATTGACTGTATTCATGCCAAAATCTGCTGATTTGAGCTTTGGGAAAATTCTTTACTTATTCGGTAGAACAGCTGGTTAAAGTTGTACGGTGTTATGTTTTAATGAAAACCGCTATCTTCACTTCCACTTCTGGATTTTCCCTGACTTGCAATTCGCTGATCTATGGACAGTTTCCATAACTTAGATCAGCTGAACTGAGAAAGAATAAAAAACATTTAAAAAAAATCAGTCCACTGCTAAGTATCTATTCTGTGCTTCCAGTAAATAGTTTGAATGTACTCAGTTTCAATATATTTTTGTAACTAATTTGTTAGGTTTGATATTTCCCAGGATTATAAATAATCTCACCACATTCATCTGTAACTGTCTGATGTTTTCTGCTTTCAATTTCTATCTCTTAAATAAAATACAGCCCTATTATTCACATTATCTTCATGGATAAAAACAGAGATGAACTTGTTTATGTCTAGCAATATGTTTCACTTCCCTTTGGTATCTCCCAGAAAACTAAAAAGAAAAAAAAAACACTGGTATATAAAGGCTAAATGCTACTGTCAGAGTTCCCCTAAGCCTACAGAGACCATAGATTTCACACAACATTAGTTTGACATTTACATGGGACTGGCCAAAGAGTGGTAAGACAATGAATAACAACGAAGCAGCAGAGGTCGCGATAACCAAAGGGTCTGTCCCTATTACTCAATTTAAACCCATGTGTAACTTTGGCTTGTTGATCTCAGACCAGATAACCCAGGTGGACATAACTAGGGTACTTTCTCAGTAATTTGTTTATGTTATTGGGAAAACTACTTTTACAAACTGGCCATGAAGATTTGTGTTTTGTTTTTTATGAAAAGTTATATGTATTTAATTTACTGATTGTCAGTGTAGGTTCTTAGTCATCCAGGACATGGTATTCTTGAGTGCCTAAAAAGAAACCAAGTGGACGTTTTTAGGTTTGTGAAGATGTTTCTCCTCTCATCCAAGAGGCTGTTTTAAAGTTCTGAAACAACTGGCAGAGAGTCCCAGGGATTTATGCCGCATTCCAGATTCCAGATATCTCAGAAGTTGGGAGTGACATCACTCCAGAGTTAGCACGTTCCAAGAAAAACAGAATTTGTTTTGACTGTTAGCAAGCTAGAGCCATTCAGGTATCACTAGAAATAAAGCATAATATTTATTCTTTATGCTTAAAAAGACACATTTGTGGATAGAGCCTGATCACTGCTCTGCATAGGACTTATTTAATGAGTGAAAAATACACAAGAGTTGCAGTACAGAATAAAAGGTTGCAGTTTTACTATTGTTTACATTCAGTGCTGCCATGTTGGTATGCTTCATCTTTTCAATTGGGAACTTTCTTCCACAATTCTAACCCGACTTCCAACTTATTCAGGAGCGGGTTAGAATTAACACAGTATGCAGTATTAACCTCCAGTGGGAACTGGACGTGGTCTTCAGGGTTGGTGACACATTAATAATCATCTGAGTTGTCACATGAGTCAAGGAGTGAAAACAGCATTGGGTCATTCGGTCACTGAGTTGTGTGAAAGTGTGAAATCTTTGTAAGATGTTGCCCTACGCCATCATAGTTTGAGCTCTTGAGGTCACCCAGACAAGGTGCGAGTTGCGGTTGAAACACCTGGGGAGGGATCTCAAGACTGGACTGTAGGTGGATGACAGCTGGTGTCGTAAGTCATCACCTCTGTTAAGTGATGGTCACCCACCTTCCAAAATGAGAACTTTGGCACTGGCAACATGACATTCTAAAAAAAAAGAAGTTGTTCTTAGGAATATGTTGCCAATGTTCTTATTATTCTTATCTGTTGTATTTCACTAACATTACATGGACAAAAGTACTGGGGCAGCTGCATAATAGATGTACAGGAACTGCTTGGCCATCGAAATCCGTACCATGAAGCTCAGTTTTTGTGCTACTGTTTAAGCCAGAAGGGGTTTGAAACTCTTACTTCAATTTATCGCACTATGCGCCTCAGTATTCAGAAACCCTGCTCTGTAATTTGAACATTGATCTTCCACTCCATGTCTGAGTTGCTGCCGTTCTTAACCTCTTAAGCCCCAAGGGGGTTTCTGAGCTTCCTGCTCGAAAATGCAATGCCTAAATTAAATTGATTATTTCTCTGCAATTACAAACTCTGTCCTTACAATCTTGGTATCAAAATGAAGCTAACACTTGGGACATTTAATTAGAGGTGTAAATATTAAAACAGATATTACTGTGTCAAAGTTACTGAGACTGGAACACAGAAAAAGTAAGTAGATTTTATTCTCGCCTAATTTTTTTTTGTAATTTTTAGCATATAACCCTTTTAAAAACATGGCTCAGATCATATTTGGTTCCAGAAATCCAGTAACCAACATATAAGCATAATCTGTGCAAAGATTTGTGTTTCTAAAGTAAAACAGTGAAAAACTACAGCCCTGTCAATACATGAATATCCAGACGTTGTACAAAAATGTCCAATTTTGGCACACAATTGGACACCATGCCAGTTTATTTTTTTAGGTATTAAAGAGCAGAAATTAATAAATTTTATTAACAGGCCTAAAAATGCTTTTTTTAGAAATATATTTTTGAAGAATTAACCACACATTTACATGCTAATGGGCCTTTTCGGCCATGCGCATGGAGCGCCTTATTGGCCTCCGGCCCTTTAAATTTTGAGGGGCTGTAACTTTGGGGTCTTTTGGTCAATTTGCATGATTGACACCTCTTTTTAATCGTTTTAACCAATAGATTCAAAGTAACGATGCCACGTTCACGTCACTTCAACCAATCAGACGTTGGAATGCCAAAACCCACGTGTGTCCAAATTTATTGCATGCGGCATCTGTCCAGTCACGTGTCTGTAGGTGGGTCTAAAATGGAGGTTGTTGACATAAACGGCTCTGATGCGGCTAGGTTGGCATGGGAATTACCGGCTATCACATGGCTACCGGCTACCGGCGAAAATAACGGAGGAAATCGGGACGGTAAGACAATTTCTGTCTTAGCGCAGTTGCGCCGCTGTGTGTTTTTGTGGGCTTCTTTTGTGGCTAATTCAGTGAATTTTGGTCTGATCGTGCTGAAACTTCGTGTGTGGATACAGTGATAGCTCTGGAAGCTAACCAGCCTATTTTTAACCGGTTACATGGAGTCTGAAGAATTTCTGGTTGGATTTCGTGTGTTTAGCGGACTTCTGCGCATTTATGTAACTGCTCGTTCAATCGCGGCTTGTTTTCGGTGTGTTTGGTGGTTGTAGAAATGGTTTATATGACATTTTAGCTGAGATTCTGAGGTTTCTGTGGATACCACACATGTCTGGATTTATCTTTCTCAACCGGCGTTATAACCGATTAAACGTGATCTCCTCCTTTTTGCCCCCGGTACCGGGGGCATGGGGCTGAAGAGGTTAAGCAATAACAACAGTTACAATTTATCATTGAATATCAAGAAGGTAAGATTTTCGCAAAATGGCTTTTTTTTTAACCAGTACCGCAGACTGCATGGCTTGGTGCTAAATTTTGTGCACCTTGTGGAAATGGGACTAACAATACCTGAATTCAGAGGCGGTCTTTTTTTGTCCATATAGCGTGCATTTTGGATCCTTTCTTATATTTAATGATTGATAAAAATTGTGGGGCATTGGGAATAAACTGTATTTCAGCTCCTGCAGCGGGGCATTCCAGAAAAAGTCTGAGAACCACTTTTGACAGCCAGGGACCTGAGATCACTGGACTAGAAAGACTGGACTGGCCTGCAAGTAAAAACACACGTGCAAAAGTAACTCTTTTGCTCATGGGAAAATCTTCTTTTGTTCCCTTAAACTGGAAGAACTGGAATGGACGTGATTTATTGTGGGAATTGTCACAAGAACTGTTGTATGTTTGTAAATAAGGAAAAGAACTGAACACGGAAATGGAGTGTGGGAGAAAAAGGAAAAACTGAAAGTGGAGTTTTTGAGTTAATTGACTGGGCTTTCCTAAGTGTGATCAATTGAAAATGTATTTGTTTTTCGTGACTGGTGTTTCAAGAAATTTAAGTGGTTATGGGTATCTGAATTTTACAATTTGTCTTTCCCACATTATATTATAACTCTGACACCACTCACTCACCACAGCGCCCACTCTCCCTCGAGGTCCTCTGACGCCACCATCCCCTTTACTCCCCTGCCAAGGAAGAGCAGGTAATAACAGGTTAGAGGAAGAAAACACAAAACAGACACTAGAGCCCAACTTGTGTCTGGATGACAATAACCTATAAAGTTTCATGACTGCAACTTCCACAGTTCACATTTCAGTATCATGTTAACAACAACCTGTATAGAAACCACCTTTGGGGCTATTCCTGGTACAGTAGGTGGCTTTAGGATCTATTTTTCCGATGACTTACAAAAGGAGTCATATGGTGAAAGAAACATTGGTGGTCCAGAGTATATGCTACAGCTGTGTGTTGCTGTTAAGGCCACAGTATTGCACAACTACAGTAAAGAAAAAAAAAAGGTTTTCACTGGAATTTTACAGTCCTTTGAAAAAAGGTACACATCCAAATCAAATCCACTTGATTAGCTGATCATCAGCAAGTGTGAACATTTATAAGAAGCATACATTTTTCTGGAGCATTTAGGTGTGTATTAACACAATACCATACAGTGCAAAAAACTGCAAAAAACCCAAGAGCTACATCTGAGATCCTAAAGTCCTGGCTCTAATAGATATAAATAGCCCTAATTATAAATATCCCAGTATGTTACACAAATTAAACATATATGGTTGACATTTAGGTGCCCCTCTTATCACACTGTACTTTGTTTTTGTTTTTGTAGAGAATGTACAAAGGGTGTACAACTATTGCAGTGTGTACTTGTGCTTTATATGGATGAGTTGTACAGAGATGCACAGGCAGGAATGATTTCCTGTGTCGTTCAGTGGTGCACTTGGGTAATCTCCTTGTCTCTCTTGTTACTGGCCAAGATGTCATGGAGTGTATGGGCGGTATTGTCCAGCATTGTCTTTGTCTTGGACAACAGCCGCCTCTCTGAAACCACCTCAAGAGAGTCCATCTCAGGACATCTCAGGCCCTTAAGGTATGGAGGTCTATCTCCCCCCACCACTTCCCCTGCCAGTGGCAGACGCCCTCAGACATCGGTGCGTTGGTGGTTCTTTGTGTCCAGGGATGGGCGTCCAGGTACACACCGTCTCACTCCTTGGTGGCTGCTTGTCGGGGCCTGGAGCCTGGGGCTCACTCGGACCACTTTGGGGGTGGGGTGCCCTCGGCCTCTTGGCCTGGGGCTCGGTCACTCTGGCACAGCTGGCTACCGGCGGAGCTCACGGGCACGTCACTGCAACCCCCCCTGGCTTCTGCTCCGCGGCTGCTGAGTGACCCCTCATCTGGGACTCTCCTCAGCTCTTTCTGGGATAGTGGCGCGGCTGCCCCTCTGTTGGTCTTCCTTGGTCTCTTGTGTTCTGAGGGCCTCTGGATGTCTGGAGTCTTGATCTCCTCCATACCTGCTTCATGCCCTGGAGGACGGGGCTGTGGCTCCCCACACCCTCTAGCAGATCATTACATGAAGGAACCTTTTTTAAAAAAACAAGTGTGTTCATGCTCACAGGTGTACACACGGGTGCTCACACACACACAAACTACACCCTTTTTGGCTCCTACCTCAAAGCACACTGTGCGCTGTCGATCTTACGTGCTGCACAATAATGTTTAATATTTAGTATTTACTGTTATATTCCCATAGATCATTGTGATGTTGTTTATTATGTTGCTCTTTTTTTTTCTTCTGCTTGTTTTCTCTTTTTTCTTTCTCAACAGGTGATTGATATATGTATTTTTTGTCTGCTTATTTTGTTGGTTTGGCCTTTATCCCCGTCCCTCTTCCCCGCTGTTTTTCTTTCCCTCTTTCTTTCTCCCCTTTCTTTTCCCCAGTCAAGTCTGTCCCGTATTTAGCAAGTGAAAATAAAATAAAATAAACAATAAAAGGTGAATCAAATAGACCATTACGGCAAGGCTGGGATGGTCCATTTGGTAAAGTAAATCCGTTGGGCATCTTTCTTCGCCTTTAGACAATAATTCTGATGGCAAAAGAGCCAAACGGGACAGGCAGTCTAGACTGAAGAAGTCAGTCTAGACTGAAGAAGTCACTTGGATGAGTGACGAAACGTTTCTCCCACAAAACGCTACGTCCAGATGAACAGATTCAACTTTTGGAGATACCAGTCCCTAGTCACTTTGAATAATGGGTCTTTTCAGAGTCCCTGCAACATATTTTCTAGATTAGACAACACTGAATAGTCCAGACTCTTTTTATGACTCACAAAAATTCTGCTGTTTATGCAATTAGTATAAAACAAAGAGAAAGTGACTCAGAAAATACCAGGAAGTAAATACTCACTCATAACTATGATGTCTAATCCTAACAGTGAGGCATAGACAACATGAGAAGTTTGCAGAAATTGTAGGAATTCAGCAATTTGAGCCAAATTATTTCTGCTTATTTGGTACTTGAGCGGTTAGAGCAGAATGTTTTTCTTCATGTAGGAATTACATGTTCTGAAGTCATAGCTCTGTGTTCTCCAATGAAATGACTACTGAGGTTCATGCAATTTCTTAGAAACACGAACTGGATGTTTACAACAAAGCCTTGTTCTGCCTGGGGTTACCTTGGCACCAAATGGCCCCGGTTCTCCCATAAACCCTGGGACTCCTATAGGACCCTGTGGAAACAAATGGTAGGTGTCAATGGTTGTAGACATAGAAACAGGTGCACAGTTTTTCGTTTACTTCTAATCTACTCACATCTTCTCCAGGGTCACCACCTCGTCCCGGCAAGCCACTGTAACCTTTAGTCCCCTGAAAGAGACCGAAGGAGAGAAGGATATAATCAGACAAAAAGCAAAGATTGTCTATAAATTTTTTGAATATATTACAAAATGTCATCAAAAATGAAAATGTTTAATGACTGCTAAAACTACAAAACTCAGAAGGCATATTGAAAGGATGGTAAATGTTAAATGGACTGGTTCTTATATAGCACTTTTTCTACTATACTATACATAAGAACAAAAGAAGAAGAAAAACAAAGCAAAAAAAAAAAAAAACTACTGGTGAAGTTGTACATATCACACAATAAAAAAATTGCTGAAAGCCCAAAGTGTATGAACAGTAGTAATATTACATAATGTGCTTTTAAAACTTTGTGAGCAACAAACTTGATTGAATTTGAACAGCCTGAACACAGTTTTATTCCCTTTCTGTTCATACATGGACTTCAAGGAAACTATGTGTGAGCCAAAATGCTACAAAAATGTTCCCAAAGAGTAAAACATACATCAAGATACATCAAGATGCAATTTTCTAATTTAAAAAAGTAAAATAAAAAGGAGTGGTAGGAATAACAGGCTCCAGAAAATGTAACTAGCTAATCTACTTTTTAACGACTCAGTGAATCAACTGATAATCGTATAATGATCGGAAGCGCTTCAGCTTCAGGAAATCCTAAGAGAAAACTGAAAATGAAGTTTTGAGTTGTTTGTTCCTGTCAGTGAATCACACTGACGTGCTGCTGTGTGTGAAACTAGTTAAACAAAAACTTGGGTTGTTCATTACATTACACATTATAAATAACTCTGGCAGCAGCACACTGTTAAATTCTTGTGAACTGGTTAAACAGGTTAAATAGATTTTCTGGGAACCAATGCAAGTTAAGATAACCCCTGTACTAACTTTCACTTTTACTTACTACCCTTCAACTAAAGCTCTTCAAAGAACCTTAGCCTCAGTTTTGTTATACTGGCACTCTTATTTGACACAAGTGTTCATGCATTTCTCAGTTTGACTCAGTATTTCAGTGAGGATTTTGTACAGAAACTTTTCAGTAAAGATCTCTGTAAGTGTAAAAATACTCAACAAAGAGTCAGATGGCTGAGATCAAAGTAACAGAGAACTCTTTGGGAAAGTTCTGAAACTACTCAGTGTTTAAGTTTTTGATTCTCCTGCCAAGACAGCTAATACTGTGATTTCATCCAGTGCTTCCAGTTTCTACTTTACTTTGATTACATCACTGACACTTTTCATTTTTCTACTTTCTTTCTGGCTTCTTTAGCTCACGTAAGTATAGACGGTCAGAAAAGTTAAACATATTTTAACATATTTTAAACCCTATAGCAATAAGTGTAATATATAGTGTTTTTTTCCTCTCTGAACTTAAAGTTTCAGGGACAGACCTAAAGTTATAAGAGGTAGAAATGACTCACAAGAAAATTACCTTCTTTCCTACTGAGAGAAAAACAGCTTATGGGGCTTTTGCCTGCCACCAATGAGAATCTACATTGATTTGTGGAATCTGCTTATCATCTGTAATATCAGATCAAATATATTTCCCGTTTTTCAGTGTCACATTTAGAGTCAGATTGCAAAGAAGGTCATATGAAGCACAGAAAGAAATGATCTTTTTCTGCTTGTGACTGATTGACAAACATGATCATCTGTCATGAGTTTAGTTTGTTGCAATAAAAAAAATATTGTGAAAAATAAGGGTTGCCAAAGAGTTCCTTATTTAGTAAGGGCCAGTAGGTGGTTTTGTTATCTTTAGTCTAAACCACACAAGTTCTTTCCCTCCATTTCCAATCTGTATGCTAAGCTAAGCTAACCACACTCCTGATTTATACTCGTTAAACAGATTTTTTGGTATCTTCATCCTTTCATCTCATGTCCCAGCCAACATTTATATGTGGGCCCCATATGGTTTGGAAATGGGCTGAAAAATGGGCCCCATATAGGATTATCCGCGGGTTCCGTAATGGCCCCATGTTAAATGCCCATATAGGTGTTATGTTAGGAAAATTTGGGAACTAAATGAGCCCCAACTGGGCAAAGTTTCCCATTTTGAACCAAGTGAAGTGTTTCCCATGTTTGACCCAGCCAGGACCTACTATATGTTTCCACTTGGTTTTGCCCATATGGATTTAATGTGGGAAACCCAAGTGGGTCCCATACATACTAAACAATCTTGAGCCCACATAAAATATATGCCATATTAACTTAACATAACCCATATGGGGCCCACATAGACATGTTTTCACGGTCTGACTTGCATTTGCCCATGTGTGACCCATATAGTTTGACCAGGTGGGCCCCACCTGCTGTCATCAGTGCTAAAAAATATATTATCTAGCTCACTTTGCCCCACCTGGGGCCCACATAGACATGTTTTCAGGGTCTGACTTGCATTTGCCCATGTGTGACCCATATAGTTTCACCAGGTGGGCCCCACCTGTGTCATCAGTGCTAAAAAATATATTGATTACCTCACTTTGCCCCATATGGGGCACACAGCAAAAGCTTTTCTTTAAATGACTGTGTTTGCCCATGTCTAACCCAGGTGAAAAACCCAAGTGGGTCCTACGTGTGTTTCCCATTTTGAACCAAGTGAAGTGTTTCCCATGTTTGACCCAGCCAGGACCTACTATATGTTTCCACTTGGTTTTGCCCATATGGCTTTAATGTGGGAAACCCAAGTGGGTCCCATATATACTAAACAATCTTGAGCCCATATAAAATATATGCCATATTAACTTAACATAACCCATATGGGGCCCACATAGACATGTTTTCACGGTCTGACTTGCATTTGCCCATGTGTGACCCATATAGTATGACCAGGTGGGCCCCACCTGTGTCATCAGTGCTAAAAAAATATATTGATTACCTCACTTTGCCCCATATGGGGCCCACATAGACATGTTTTCAGGGTCTGACTTGCATTTTCCCATGTGTGACCCATATAGTTTGACCAGGTGGGCCCCACCTGTGTCATCGATACTAAAACATATGTTGATTACCTCACTTTGCCCCACCCGGGGCACACAAGAACAGCCTATCCTAAATGACTGTGTTTGCCCATGTCTAGCCCAGGTGGAAAACCCAAGTGGGTCCTACATGTGTTTCCCATTTTGCACCAAGTGAAGTGTTTCCCATGTTTGACCCAGCTAGGACCTACTAAAAGTGCCCACTTGGGATTGCCCATACGGGTTTAATGTGAAGAACCCAAGTAGGCCCCATACAAAAAGCCCAGTTTGAGCCCATGCCCACATGGTACCCATCCAGCCCGAGCAAAAACCAGGTGGTGCCCATATATACATGTTGGCTGGGGTGTGTGTGAGTTCTTTATTTAATTAGTGTAATTGCTTTATATAGCACATTTTTTGGCTTGGTGTTGCCTAATAAGCTAACTTGTCACATGATCCACTTAGTTACTAGCTGACACACATTAAATATTTGGAATTTTGTTACTGGAAACTGCATCCTCTTCTTTTATTATATATTTTCCCCACTTTTCTCATATATTTCCACACTTATCTCAATATGGTAGAATTTTTAATATACATACACATTTTTCAGTCAGTGATTTCCATTGATAGAATTTTTTTTTTTTTTAATTTTCTGCAAAAACAATGTTTAACAGTGATAATTAAGATCTCCGGCAAATCATCTTGTTTTATTCTTGTTGTGGTTAATTTAATTTTTATTTTATTTTATTTGTAATATGATAAAAAATGTTTCTGTTCCTTGTTAATCATTTATTTAAAACATTTTCCTGAAGGAGGCTTTTGAAAGCTCTCAGTCAAGTCGTGAAGTTTTTCTGACTACTACTCTGAAGTCTCAGCAGGACCACTGGTGAGGTGCCAACAAACAGGTGAAAAATATGAAGTTAAACAAATGAATACATTACAATACAATATTTTTTGGGGGAAGGCAAGGAAACATACATGGGCTTGTGCTGGCCAACATTTAAGTAAAATTCAACTTCAACCATTTTTATTTTTGTTTTTTTTAATTGTGTGTTGCTATAACTTATTTTGGCTTCTAGGCTGAAGCATGTTAGAAAAAGTTTGAGAGCCAGGGATGTATACTGTTATACAAAAGTGTTTTGTCATTTATTCAGCTTAATAAAGTATGCACTTAGAGTCAACTAACACTGCATATGTTTGTGTTTTACATTAATACTAAATTCTTTAATTGCCCGTATTTACTGGTCTAACATGTGGTAATTCACAAGAAAACATCATTCTCTTTTTTTTAGCTTTTTTGTAGGGAGTTTTACCAGCTCTTAACAGCGTGCCTTGGCTTTAGACAGTTTTGCTATTTTTATGGCTGATTCATTGGTTTGTGATGTGGTCTTGCTAAAGGGCAGAAATGAAATATCCAAACTGGAAAAAAAATGTACCCTCTGGGCAGTAATAATATTTATGTGAGATTCCTGGGAAATGTGGCCAGGAGCCAGAGTGACTCTCAGACTCATAAAATGCAAATGTTTCCTCCCTGGCTGAACATGAAGGTCATAATCTGGAAACTGAAAGGATGACTGGGTGCACTTAAATACAGACACTCAGGCATTAAAAAAGATTCGAGCAGAATAAAAGAGCCTCAGTTTATTTGTGTACCTTTGGACCGCTCTTTCCGATTGGCCCTGGCTGTCCAGGATAACCCTGAGGAGGATAAACAAGAAATATTGTGCTCAGATTTTTTTAAATCAAAGGAGAAAAAAGAGAAATTAGTTCAAATATGATGTGAAGACGAAAATTATATAAAACAGTGAATTCGGGAAATTTTAGAAATTGTTGAAATAAAGACACTAAATAAGCCGCTTTGTATTAGAGCCTGACACGTAGGAGCTTGTGTCACTTTAAAAGGAGGAGTCTGAGTGATGTCATCTGTTGCTACATAGACGGAACACAATTAAATAAAGGAACATTAAACCACAAGGCAACCCTTGACAGAGTCACATGTGTACCGCTATAGTATGCGTCAGTATTTGTTGTAATGGAAACCCGAAGAAAAGAGAAACGTGAATCTCCTCAACCCAGGAAAGGTTTATGGAATTATATCTGTGACTCTGTTCTGTGTAATGGGGCAGTTCGAAAAGCATGTTTGGAGGACATAGGAAAAAAAAGTTGTACGTTCTGCCTTTCGAGTAGATTTAATCAAATTCATATGTTCAGAGCTAATGAAATTTCCTCCTGCTCATTTGCTAACAGAGGTAAAACTAACTACTGTGCTTCTCAGATTGAGTAAACTTGGGACTGCACAGACAGAGAAGTTATTAATACACTTTTATGCTGATAAAAACAAGGATGCCAAGACAGATAGATTTGAAGATATTTTGTCTATTGCATAACATAACTAATGCACAATTGAATACAGTCCCAGATACATATTAATACACCAGAGAAACGGCATCATCAGATGTCTTAAAAACCTTTGATACAATTTTTTGAATCAATTTTTTGATTTAAAAAAAAAGTTGCCAAGAAAGGAAAGGTTATGGAAGTCAAATGAGATTAAAATTCAAATCAAATGATGACACAGAGTAAATGTTAAGATATTTAGGTAGTTTCCATGACCAGTAATGATGTGTCTTACAGTGTAGCCTCTCTCGCCAACATCACCTGGAAACCCAGGTGCTCCTGTTTGACCCTGTTGACAAAGAACAAACATGTTTAGATCGACACCAAGACAGCTGTGACTTTAACCGGCCACTGCTGGTTAGCAAAAAACTGTGCAATAAACAGCAAGACATAATACAGAAGAATAAAAAGATTATTATTTATTTTTAGGCAAAGAAACTGTGTCAGTTTTGATCATAGACATTTTAAACAACCTTCAGTTGTATGCCAGGGGAAATCACCGAATATTTTCTTTTTTGAAGAATTTAAGTACGTGATACTTGTATACCTTTGGTCCTTCTCGTCCCTGAGGACCTTGTTCGCCTTTGTCACCAGGAGCGCCCTAAAAAGAAGAAACACATCCATCCAAAGTGCCAAAAACTAATAAACCACCAGACAGAACATTCAAAACACATGGTTAAAAACTTTATTATATTATTCAGTGTAAATAAATTAATAAAATACAGAAACTTAAAATAAAAAAATCATATACATATTGTATACGCTTTAGTAACAAGTACTGATTGTTACTGTTATTACTTAAACCAGTATTTTATTCAACAATTTATTAAGAAAAAAACCCCCAATAAAAATCTGTTTATTTCCATGTCTTTATGGGCCTACTGGCTTGGCCAAATAAATAAATAAAGATAAAAATCAAAAAGAACCACTAGCGTTTGAGTTTATAAATACTAATACTAATAAAATATTAATAAAATAATTTCAGCATTTGCCTCATCAGAATGTTACTGAACATAAAACACGGCTGCGTTGTTGTATTTCAGTCGTGTAATTATCATGAGGACATAGTCATCACTCTTTTTTTTCTTTTACCTTGATACCTTTAGTCCCTCTTCCTCCAGCAGGCCCAGCATCACCATGACGACCCTGAAATAACCAAAAACTTAATTGCCACCTTTTCCAGTC